>UELU01028974.1:6789-32947 GCA_900490025.1 Megastigmus dorsalis
GGGGGGGGGGGGGGGGGGATAAAACTCTGAGGTAGCACGTAACCAAAGCCTGTTTGACGGGGTCAGTGCGTCATTACAGACTGAGAAAGGAGCACCGAAAGTCGCGAGGTGGGCTAAATTTACCCAGTGTGCTTACGATGTTACAAAAGTGGTGGTTTATTAAAATTGAAAGTTTTTTTAAGTTAGAATATGCGACAGAAGTTAAATTATAAAAATAAAATAATAATTTGTATTGTATAGGTCACGATCAATCATCACATATATTTGTGTATCGTCGGAGCGTTTGAGTTGCCGAGCAGATGATGACTCGTAGAAGGCAAAACAAAGTATTTAATTCGTTTAACGTATTTTCTTCCTTCGTAGATCCATGACGACTCGTAAAAGGCAACGAGATGCCGAGGCACTCGAATCTTTGTACGAAGCTGAAACCGATGAGGAATTTCTCGAATCTGATAGCGAAAGCGAGAACGGCGACAACGCAGCAGCAGAGTCGGAGAGCTCGCACAATTCGGAGACCGAGGCGGAAGAATGCGAAGAAGCAGAAGAAGAAGTGGGCCGAAGAGACCGCTCTTCTTACCTGAATTCAAAGGCAGGTATAAAATGGTCATTGAAGAGTCCGGAACCGAGGGGCCGCAGATCACAAAACGAATACACTCCAACATTAAAAGGTGAGGTTATTCAGTGCAAATCATTGCTCGGTGCTTGGAGTTGTTTGTCGATTGATCACATATTAGGTATAATTGTCAAATATACGAATGAAGAGGTAGATAGAAAATTAGAACATTTTATATCGAAAAACGTAAGAATACAAAACTATCAGAAGCAGGTGGATATTATTGAAGTAAAGGCTCTATTTGGCTTATTATATTATGCAGGGGCATTTAAAATCATTAAAAGTAACTGTAATAATTGGTGGAGCATCCACTCGCTACCTTTATTCAAAGCTACAATGTCACAGCATCGATTTTGTTTTTTATTAGAATGTATTCGCTTTGACTATAAGAACACGCATGTCGCACGAAAGCAAGCTGATCGTTTTAAACTTATAAGAGAAATATAGTACTTATTTATTAAAAATTGTACTACTAATTAAGTTCCAGGTAATAATGTAACAATAGACAAACAGTTGCTTTCTTTCAGAGAAGGGTGTTCTTTTAAAATGTATATACCGTCCAAACCAGATAAGTACGGTCTAGAAATCATATCAATGAACGATTCGACTAACCATTACATATACAATGCTATTTCGTATGTTGGTTCTGTATTAGATAACGAACCACTAGAGTCGCTACCATTCTTTTATGTCAGAAAATTGTGTGAGCCGATTTACAATACCGGGCGGAATGTAACATGCCACAATTGGTTTACGTCATATCAAATTTGTGAAAAATTGAAGAAAGATTACACTTTAACGCTTGTGGGTACCATAAAAAAAAATAAAAGAGAGATCCCACAATGTTTCAAAAGTATCCCGAGCGACGGCACAAATGCGCAATTTTGTTTTACGAATAATAAAACGCTCGTTTCTTATAATCCAAAGAAAAAAAAATTGTTTTGCTACTATCGTCATTACACAATAATGGAAAAATTGATGAAGCAATGAATAGGCCAGAAATTATTGTTTTTTATAATAAGACCAAGGGGACGGTAGATTCTTATGTTCAAAAATGCCATCAATACACTGCGGCAAAAAAAAAAAAAGAAGTCGATGGCGCCTCTATGCTTTTTTTTGGAATTTTAGACTAAGCGAGCGTTAATTGCTTTGTTTTATATAACTTAAATACAAACAATGATTCTATTAAAAGATTACCTTTTATTTATGAGTTAGCTTTATCTTTAATAAGACCAACTTTAATGCCAAGACTCGCAAAGCGAACTTTACGTGTCTCAGTGCGCGCTATTATAGAACCATTTTTGGCTAATACTGTTCTTTCCGAAGATCAGGATATACGGCACTATATAAGGAATAATAAAATGGACAAGTAGAAGTGATGCCACTTATGTCCGACAGCATTAGACCGGAAAACGTTTTATAAATGTTTACATTGTGACTTACCGATATTTCGAGATCACGTTGTGAGGGTATGAAACAATTGCGTTCAAACATTTGTACAGCTAAACGATTAATTAATGTTAATACAAAAATTTTTCATACGTATTTGTATTCAAAGAGTGTTTGTAATGTTTAATAAATATTTTCTTCATTTTTAATAAAAATTGTTTAATTCAATTAACCTATACCTGATATTAATTAATACTATCATATTATAGTCGGTTTTTAATCGATTAAAAAACAAGCTATAGAGCGTTAAAGTTCAACTCATTAACTTCCCAACGATTACATATAAAGCTCTTGAATTTTTTTTTCATAAAATATAAATAGTTTAAAAACAAACATTTTTTCAAAAAATTTTTTTCTTTCTCTCTGTATATCTTTTTTTCTAATTTTTTTATCACTTTTTAACTAATACCGTCACGATTCTGAGAAACTTGGGCACACATTAAAAATAAAACATTGAAATCGACTTCGTAGAGCCAGAGATACGATCAACTAAAGTTGCCTGAGTTAGCCTAACCCATGTGTACTAACAACGTAATAGGCAATACGCCTAACATTATGCATAAAGTCAATCGCGCTCAATACTCACCGGTGTAATTAGAGAGAGCCGTGGTGGGCATGCAGGAGGGTAGCTGTCCATTCCAGACGCCGTTACGACAGTGCAGCAACGGATCCCCTATAAGCTTGTATTTGCCGAGCTCGCGACATCGCACCGTGACTCGTTCGCTGTGCGGCACCGTGATCTTATCCACCTGTGAAGCGGAGAGAACAAAGAAACAACATAAATGAGTGCATGGAGTCGTACAGGGAGGCGAATGAATCCCATCGCGCTACGTGAAGTGCACGTCAGGGAGAGTTTGAGGCAACTTTTATTTCGACCCTTTCGAGCTCAGACAAAAAAGTGTATCACGTGCACGCCTGAGCGAGAGTCGATGACTTTGCTGTAGCGCTTGTAAAAGCTCGTTAGTCGCGGAGACTTGATATTCTGCGATAGTTTTTTTTTCATTTGCTTTTTGTTTCTTTTCGGAAAAATTTGCTTTGTCGGTTGCTTTCTGCAGTTTCTCTAGCTTTTCTGTTTGGTTTAGATAGGCAGAACATTATTTGAATTCTAAAGTTTTCTAGAACGAAAATTATCAGTTATTGAGAATTAGATCATCATCATTATTTTTTGCTGTTTTAAAGTTTTTTTTTTTTTGTAATTTTAACATTATTCATATTATAGATATATATAAGGGTCTAATGATTGCGTCATATAAAAATTAAACAAACTCTGATGGCCTTCATAATTCACTTTATTTTTCTAATGCACCAACGTTTCGATCATTAAACATAATTACTTCTGACGATACTTATCAAGGTTAATCGATATCTAGTTTAAATGTGTAGTCAGGGTATAATCGGTTAATTGATAAGTTACTGTGTAACTTTAGATTTTTAACTCATTAAAACAGTTAACCTTGATAAGGATCATCAGTAGTAGTTCTGTTTAATGATCAAAACGTCGGTGCATTAAAAAAATAAGATTGATTGTGAAGACCATGAAAGTATGTTAAATTTTCGCATAGGTATTATAGAACCAGAAATGCGCAAATGCTTAACATTTCAAGAAAATTAGTGGAAGAGCTCCAAGTACAGTAAGACATCGATGTCTATATAGATACACCATCCCTGTTAATTTTCAACTTTTAACAGGGTACATCTCAGTTTCCCCAAAGCTATTTTGTAAGCGCTATACAATGGTTTAGTTACAAAGGTGTCAGTTTCGAGGCTAAAATGCACGTGCCGTTGGCATTCACATTTAAATTTCTTTTTATATGTAATATGTGCAAGTATAAAAGCTTACCCACACTATGGGTATCCTATTTCTAGATTCGGGTAATTACCAGAAGTTTCAAATGCTGGCATATTTAACAAACGTTGTACAGTTTTACAGTAGAAGTTGAACAATTTGATATTTAAAAAAGTCATCAGATGTAAAAAAAATTCCGTTTCAACTCTTACTCACGCTACATAAACGTGATTATTGCGAACAGGAGGAAAAAATTTTAAAGTTAAAAATTCTGTAAGACTGCGATAAACGATGTGTTACCAACACGGGAAACCTCGTAAAACGTCACGACAAGCAACAACAACAATAAAAAAATAAAGAAAATTCACTGGCAAATTACCAATAGACTTGAGTTGCAGGGTGAGCCGAACTTTTGAAAATGGAGCGCGTGTGCAGAGATGCGATAAAACGATCGACGAGTGGTAGCGAGGCCAGACAGCCAAAAGTGATTCTCCGAGAAGAACTTTTCAGTGCTCGTACCATGTCGACGTACTGGCGTACGTCGTCGTCGCACCGTTTCACGAACGTATGATTTCGCGATCTCGCGAGCCCCGCCGTCGCGCCGTGCCGTGGATATGCACACGCGAATATTCCGCGCGTCGCTCGCTCCCTGTTGAAAAACGTCCAAGTCGTGATCGGAATGCATTTTTTCTCTCTCTCTCTCTCTCTCTCTCACTCGCTCGCTGCTTTTCTTCGTAGCTCCTACGCGTGGCAAAATGCAGCGTTAGAAGGACTTTTTTTTTGCTTCTGAGCACAACCTCGTTTGATATTCTGTTCTCGGATTTTTCGGCGGTGGTTAGCGCTTTAAAGGTTCTTTAAATCCGCGCATACTATCGGTACTCGGTGAGTCATCTTCGCGACAAATATTTTTGGATCGTTGTTTTAGCGAACGACTGAATGTTTTGCACGCGTTTTAGTATGGAGAATTTTCGGAGTGACAGTTTTTTGAAGTGACAATCTGGATAAACGGGGTTTCTCGTCAAATATTTATCTAGCACTATAGATCTTCAACAGGCAGCCGCGATCAATATTTTAGAAAATATGAGATATTCAAAAGTACTTGGTTTAAATTTCGAAAAACTTATTCCTTTTCGGATAGTCGAATATTAAATGATGATAAATAGTGATGATCACAAGAGTAAATAAACAAATTAAAAGATCTGGCGAATTATGAATGGTAGGTACACAAATATTTACTATAAAAATGAAAAGATGATGCAACTGTAAAAGAGCATAGCACTTTTATATGAAAATGTTAGTATTATACATAAAGTAGCTGCTTGGTTCTTTTCTTAAAGACAATCATAACCCCGTTATGGCAGCTTTCAACTCATTTCAAATAAAAATGGAAAATACCTTCCTTCAGTCATAATAAACTCCTTGTCTACAAGCGCTATTTTCAGCACCTGACAGAAATTGAAAACTGTAACCGTTTATAGACGATGATCAACTTACATCAAGTTTGATGATACAATTAAAAGTTAATACAACGTAATTGCAATGCACTTACAAGGTGCAATTTAGCCAAACCAATTGCATCACCGCGCTAATAACTTGCCGGAACAAAATATCTCCACAAACTAAAATATCTCATCGCACACCCTTTAACCGCATAAATCTGAACTAAAAATTTTTGTAGTTCACACATTTGAAATGGTTAGTTTTAATTATTTGATCCAGAACAAGAGGGAGAGGGAAAGAGAGAGAGAGAGAGGAATTCCCGAGGCGGCAATACGACGAGCTCTTGACTCCTCGTGTGCTGCTTCGTGCACGTCGAAGAGGACGGCGAAGTTTAACCTTTGAAGATTCGCGGACGGAGTCTAGCCCCCGGGCTTCAGCACGTGAGAGGGAACACGTTGTAGCGACATACTATACGTGTGTGTGTGCGCGGGGACGAGGACGGCGACATTGGCTCATCTTCTAGCTACGGAATTTCAGCTGTCGCGTAATATTCGCGGTGGAACGTGAAATCTCCTGATGAGATGATAATGCGCGAGATGCCTTGATTCGGGGCCAGAGTGTCTTTGGAAGTCGCTTTCTCCGGGCGGTTTTTCCCATTATTCGTAATAGGGACTAAGTTCCGCGACAACGTGGAGAGAAAAATTTATTTGAAATATAATACATCTACAAAATGATCTCTTTAAATAAATTATCGCAAATGTATTCGGTATAAACGAGAGTTGTAATCAGAAAAACTTTACGTTTAATTTTCATCCTAGCGTGAGAAATTTGAATGCGGTTTTACAGTTTCTTTTCCATATAAAAATGACGGAACGAGATTCCTTGAGGCTTGTTTTCTGGAGCACGCGTCAAGAAAAGGTAGGTTGAAGTTAGTTAACATGCATTGACTAGGAATCTCTGGGGAAACTCGAGAAGCCACGTTCTTCATGTGGTAATTTCTCTAGAGTCTGTTACGTAATGCATGTTTGCTTAGTTAATTTAGTTTCTTTGTTATTATTTGTTCTCCGTTCTAAACTCAACAAATGGAAAGGTAATGTTTTCGCGTTTTTGTGTAGTCGAGAATTTTAAAAATTACGTATGAAAGGGTTATAAGTATGAATTCAAATATTTAATAATAATATCACCAATATTGTCAATTAAAATTTTAGACATTCAAACATAGCGAAATTAACTGATAATATATGTAAGTAAGTTGAAGAAAGTTACTTTTTAAGCAACTAAGTTAAGTTACCCATTATTTACCACTAACTTTAAAATATTATTTTGAAATTAACTTGTGTTTAAAATAGGTTAAATAAATAAATAATTTGGTTTCTATAAAATTTACTTTTATTTATATGCAGCACTATTTTTTAACGAAAGAAAAATCTTTTCATTTAATTACTTTCTTCGGTCATACTAAATAAACTGTCTAAAAATAAATTTTTAAGCAACGACTTGGAAAGCAATTAAAACATGAAAAGATTACATGAAACCCTACATGATATCTTTTTAGAAGGTTTATTTTTAGTACTGGCACGTAACCTACAATCTGTATTGCTTGATGGATTTACATGACCCAAAGTAGAAATTGCTTTTAATTCTGCATTGGATCGATGCTCATTACAGTTTTAAATTGCTACATAAAATGATTATTATTATTATACAAAGAACCTATTTTAGTTTAGTTTTATTTATCGATTACCGTCGTTTAAAATTTACGTGCAAATGAAAAATATTTGCAGCGACATGCATTTGGATAAGAAAGTAAAATGCAATGAATATTTTTTCAATTATTTGAAACAAAAAACCAAATTCCTATTTATCGGAAGATTCATAAATTTATAATCAATAGCAGTCTCTTATACATAAAAAGAAGTGAACTTTTCTTATATCACAATGTATAAAAAGATTAAATTAATGAATAAGAATTTTATAAACTAAAAGACGCAAACGTTTTCAAAAGATAATATGTTTTACTATAAGACTCGATTCTTTTTATATTCTCAGAAATATTTGCTTGATACTTGGATTTACGAAGGAGAAAACTTTTTAGTCTGTTGATGATTGCATAGAAGAAAATTGATTTAATTTAAGGTGAATTACGGTGCCGCCTGCTTTATTAACATAAAGTTTTCCAAAGCGTTTTCTTATTAATGAATTGATCGATTCCCTTGAAACTTCTATAAAGAATTGAAATTGAGTTAAGAAACATTCTCTTATACAAAGTTTTTAATTTTATATAAAATCAATTCAAGTTTTTTACTGTAAGTAAACATTTTTACAATCTAATTGTATCTTAAATTTAAAGAAAAAATTAAATTGAAATAAAAATGTTAATTTACTTCATCTACAAAATCAATACAGTTAACCGCATTGAAAAAAGCTCTAAATCAATAAAATGCCGCACAACAACTTAAAGGAATAACACCGGTTTACTTGAAATTTGTTATCCAAAAACTATCGAAACCAAAATTAAACAATCGCATTGCAATCGCTACAAACACCACATATTTCTTTTGTATTTTTTCAGTCGCGCGAAACGTCTATCACTGTTGTCGATAGACGGCGCAAAAAGCTCGTCAACGCCCCTGCCGCAAAAGAAACAAATAGTAAAATAAAAATAGATTTTTTCGCTGTCTCTCTCTTTCCCCACATCTCGACACAACCTCTGGACGGACCAATACGAAAATCAGCGGTGCCTGAAGAAACGAGAGAGAGAGAGAGTGAGAGTGAGAGAGAGAATGAACGAGTTTAGTCCAAGGTGTACATATATACGGAGAAAAAAGTTTTCCGCGTATAAGTGTGCGCGCGCCGATCAGCCGCTGGCTCTCTACTCTCTCTCTCTCACCCGCCCCAAACACACCAATATATCTATATGTACACAAAGTCTGGCGAAGCTCGTTCCATTGACGAGAGCGAGTATTTCGCCCCGCCGCGCGCGGGCGCAAAAAGCGAGCTAAGAAAGAGTGTACGTATACATCTATATACGTATAAAGCTCTCCATGGACGGTGGGACGAGCTGGTACGCGCGGAGTCCCCGAGCGACACGTTGCAATTGACGACGTCTGCACAATTTCTGCGAGTGACCGTATCGCTCGTGCAGCTTCTACCACCCTCCCAACCCTCCCGAGTGACGTCGTCACGTGCGGCTCTGCACACACACACACACGCACCGAGAGAGAAAGAGACCAAGAAGGTTGTTGGCTGAAAATACAGTTGAGCATAGTGTGTGGGTATATATCGGCCGCCTTGCCGGTCACAGGCATCAAAATGAAATTCGGTATATATAGAGATATTTCCACTCGGCCGAACTGTGTGCTGCGCATGCACACGTTTATGAGCTTCTGTCGTGTGCGTCCCTGTGTACGTGTGGGAACTTTGAGAATGTGAGGGGTTTATATAATGTGTGCGCGGATTTCGTGTGTGTGTACGGGAGGCTGGCTTCCAGTTTATGTGTGAATGTGCAATGGTGTGTGCGCATGTCGCTCCCGTAGGTGCGTGTGTGTTTGCGCTTTAAGGCGCGCGCGCGCACGGTGCTGTTTGTTCGCGTTCGAGTATGTAATTGTGCACTAACTAGTTCGCTTATGTGTGCATGTATATGTGTGTGTGTATAAGCAAGCGATAGTCTCCATTTCTACGCGCTCGCCTGACCCTTTTTTGCCACTGAGTATTTACTTGTATATATGTATATGTACCGTCTATTTCTGTATTCTATTTTATTTTTCTCGCGTCATTTGGTCTCTCTCTCTCTCTCTCTCTCTCTGTACCTCCGTTTCCGTCGACGCCAATTTGGCGAAGCGCTGCTCCTGTCGTCGAAGGATTTTACGTTTAATTTTTTCCCCTCTTTATTTAGCTTCACTTCCTTTCTCGCTCTCTCTTTCTCTCTCTCTTTCACGCGTACATTTTCGAGCGTGAGATCTTTTTTTTCTACTTCTCATCTTACGAGAGCCGAGCGTTTTTTTTTGTCGAGTGCGCCGTTGCGCCGCGTGTTTCGAACTTCATTTAATTCGTGCGGCTAGTTTCTTATATTGTTGGAGAAGATTATATTCCTTCACTGGGCGAAAAGTTTCATTAATAGTGTGTGGCGCACGATCTCGTTTTGCTCTCGCGCGAGAAAAAGCTTTGTAATGTGGAACATTTGTAGCGACTGAATTTTTCCTATTTTATTTGTTTTGTATTTTTTTGCGAGATTTGAAAATTAGAAGATAAAGATTTTTATATAATGTGTAGCTTGAATTCCAACTATTTCTACTATTTCAAATTGTCAAATATTCCATAGAAATTAAGGTTATCGATCATAAAAATTTTGTAATAAATGGTTATTTTAAAAATAGCAATGAAAGATGATCGGCATTTTTAACTGCATGGGCTACACAAAGCTTCGCGTATCATGATTTTTTTATTTTTATTTGATTTACTTATTCTGTCAACGTTGAAAGCCGCTTTTTCGAAAAAAAAATGCTGGTATGTATTAAAAAATTTTTATTCAATTAACTACAAACAGAATTATAAATTTCGTACAGGGGAAATTTTAAACTAATATGTACTTCTATAAGATATCGGAATCAGATAACCGATATAGTTTTATAAATTCCAATATCTAATAAAAACGCTTTATAAGCGGAGATTTTGTAGATAGATAAAAAGAAGAGAGTGAAATATGAATAACAGATAGATGGATAAAATAACTCTGAATAGCTTTATAGAAGCGAAATTGAATGCGGGAAAGTTGATTGAATAGATGTGATTCGACTGAATAACCTAACGTTGTGTCGGCCACGTTAAAGTGGGCTGTTTCTTCCATCAGTGAAATTAATCAACTGTCTATTCCAGCTACAGCGAACCATAGTGATCGGATTGCATGGTCTTTATTAACAGATTGTAATGACTAAATAAAGGATATTAATTGAATGGACTAAATTATAAATTTCTAGTTGTAATGCTTGCCTGTCTATTTTCGATTTTTAATTACTTACTATGCAGCTTCGAACTTATAGATACAGTTTTTAACAATTAATAATCTACTACTTGCATATTAACATTATTTTTATAATATCATCATGAGCTCTATTGTTTAGCCCTCGGAAAATACATCTATTTTTTAATTCCTGATGAACACTCTGGGTTAATTTGACTCTACGCACACTTTGATGGCAGGCAACTTTAAATTGATAAGTGCTATCAGCTTGAAAGACTTTGCAGATGTACTTGAAATATTGGGAAATCAATTGATATTAATAAAAAGTACCGTTATAATTATTTACATATTCAAAAAAAAAATCATGAAAAAATTATTTTTTCCAGAGAAAAACATTATATATCCTATGCTTTCTCCCAGGGTTGGGTTTAATAATGTATAAAGTCGTAAAATCATCAGAGTATATCTAATACTTATTTTGGATAATCAAAGAACTAAATAAAAGATTTTACTCCCAATGAACTTTGCATACAAGCCCACACGTCTACCAACGACCAATAATTACCAAGGAAAAATAGTTGCAGTTAAAAATAAGGTATACATCTAGCGAGCACATATCGAGTGTGCATTTAAAACAGTGAATGGAAGGTTAACGTTCAGTCGTTGGAATATAGAGAAAGAGAGAGAGGAGAGAGAGAGAGAGATATAGAGAATGGTACGAGAGAGCGAGAGGTTTAAGTAGCGGGTGAGCGCGCGCGAAAAACGCAATAAATATATCGGGTCGGTGTGAATCGTTAGCGAGCTCTCTTTGACGCGGTGCTCGGGACCATTCGAATGCAAAGTAATCCGGGCTATATACATATATACGCTTGGGGGGTGGGCTTTAAAGCGGTGAGTGTCTGCGGCGGCTATAATGCCCTACCCTCGCACCGAGCGCTCTCGCTACCTAATGGATTGAACGGAATAAATGCCGAGACCTTATTTGGTTACAAATTGGTCCCGGCTGGGCCGCGACGATGAAGCCGACTCTCTCACACACAGAATCTCTCTCTCTCTACTACTACTACTACGTCTTTCGCGCCCCCACACGCCTACTTCTCGCGCCTTTTTTTTCGGTACCCGTAGTCCCCGTTGGCCGATTCCGGGAGCTCGTGGTATTTTGTAAATTGAAAGGATTTTCGTGGAGGTGCCTTTCGTCGGCTGTCTTTCTATTCTTGGACTACTTTCTTTGCTGGCTTATACCAATTTCAAATTTGCTCCCGAGTTTGGACTTGTATATTGCGAGCAATGATAGACTGAAAATTCTTATCTTTAAAAGAGGATAAAGGATAAAGAGGACACTTTTTGTAATTTATCAAGTGCTACGAGCTGTTATAATTTACATTAGGTTTGCAAGTCAGAGGAATAAAAGTAATAATTAACAGAAAATAAAAAGCAATTTATTTACAATTATTTAAGAAAATATTTAAACAATAGTATATTACATATTTGGTACATTATTGTAAGATCACAACTCCGCGTCTCTCTTGTCTTACTATGTCCACCTGTTTCTACTTATACATTTTTTCCTCTATTTCTCCCTCGATCTCTCTACCCCCCCCCTCTCTATCTATTTTATTTTGTATTAATAAGCTGCTACTGTGATATCACTTTATGTTATGTGACTTACTACTTCAGTATTATTAACTTGTAATTGACTTTTGTATTCGGAAATCGTATTGTATTTTTGTTACATTATAAAATAAAAATATATCTTTCTTTATTTCTTCTCTCTCTCTCTCTTTTAATTTTAGCTGCTTAATTTTAGCTCCTTGACTGATGGATATTAAGACTTTTTTTTATATTTTAATTTTATTTGCTTTGAGCAAAATGTTTTGAACATACAGCACACTGTGATATTACTATTAATTATAAGACTGACTTACTGTGATAATTCTTTAATATTTAAGACTTTGTAATAGCGACTGTAATATTACCGACAAATAAGTGTGCAATATTTTATTTCATTTTATCCGATTTAAGTGTATAATCAATAATTTACCATTTTGTAAGCAATTTTCAAATAAATACATATCTATCTATCTATCTCTCTCTCTCACTCTCTCTTTCTCTGTCTGTATGTCTGTCTGTCTCTCTCTGTCTCTCTGTCTCTATGTCTCTATGTCTCCCTCTGTCTCCTTCAATAAGGAACAAAGCCTGGATAAAAGCCTCGACTGAGGGTTTCGCGGCTACGTGGACGTTGCGTTGACTCGCGCCACTGCACGAAAATTCTCTCGTCCCGACCTCGGGGACGACTAATGCGAAAACACCGTCGTCGACGTCGTCGTTCTCTCCCTATTTAAATGCGATCGTCCTCGAGGCGGATGATTTAACGTCGGGGATTACATTTGCATGCGGCCTAGCAAAATGTTAATCTTTCGTGGATTAACGTGATTTTCTGGATGCGACGCTGAACTACGTTCTCTCTCGCTCTCGTTTTACACCTTTTCCTTACACTCTCCTCTCTCTTTCCGTCTCGTTCTCACTCTTTATGGCTGACGTTGATCCTCTTTTAGACGTTAAAGAATAGTGCTTTTTGCTAAAGCTTGCGAGAGCTCTGGAAATTTTGAAAAATTTGTCTGGAAAATTGATTCTTTAATTTGATTTTTTACTGTATTCGAAAGATTGATTTTTTTATATATTATTTACTTTATCAGAAAGGGTTACATGTATTATTGATAAGAGAATTGTATTAAAAAAATAAGATTAGTCATAAGTAAATGTACTGTGCCGATACTGTACCGATGATATCTTTGAATCACAACACTGTTTAAAATTTAAGTAGAATTAGACCGCTGTAGTCAGACGCGTGTATATGTGTTTTATTTATTATTTATTGTTGATTATATTAAGATTATAATATTGATGCTTTGTTTCAGAATACTCTTCAAAATATGATTTTAAACGGGTACTATTAAATGTGATGTTTTAACACTAACAAAAAACCTTTTATTGTTATTTTTTACTTTCAAATATTATACCTAACAAATAGTTTTTATAAAATATATCACAACCCCCTGCATTTAATCAGTTTAGCCATAAATATTTTTAAACGATAAGTATTCAGCTAATGGAATGTGTTATGAACGGAAAGATTCCTACCTTACCGGTTCTAGCATTTAACGAAATATATCAAAGTAGAGACCGATTTTTGGAAAAAAAATTCTCTTAACAACTCAGTAATGATATAAACATCCTCAATTCCCAGAGATTTTTGTCGACAAAAATTTTGAGAGATAAAAATCGCTGTGAATTAAGAACAGAATTTTTGAGGACAAAAATCTCTGGGCATTGTCGATAGAACTTCATGAAATTAGAACCAGGTAACATTTGTGATGAGTTGTTAACAGATTTTTTTCCAAAAATTAATCTCTATCTTTATATATTTCGGTAAATGCAAGAACTAATAAGGTAGGAATCTTTCCGACTATAGTAAATCCTCTAAACTAAATATAAAGACGATAAAAAACATGCACTACTGTAAAATTATCTATAAAGAATAGCATCAGTTACCACAAAGTTCAGCAACAGAAATAAACCGGCATGATTCATTACTCTTGATCGGCTATCTAATCTCGCAGTAACATTAACGAAAAAAAAAGTAGACAAAAAAGAAAAAAGAAAACAGGAAAAAAAAAAAGAAAAAGACAAAAGGCGAAGAGCAAACCAGCTTAACATATCGCTGCGCTGCGAAAGTACGTGAAACATTAACGCCTCTCTCGTTAGCATACGACTAAATAAACAGCGAAGCAGCGGCGCGCAGCCAAGGAACATTCACACACCGGACGCAGCGTAAATACTGTCCTCGCGTAAATTTTCCTTGCAACCTACACACACACACACACACACGACTCGCACTTTCGCGAGATCTGCAACTGCAGCAGCACCGCCCGCGCCGCCGCTCTAGCAATCCCAGGAATTCTCCCGGAACCCGGAACATTTACCCGCCTCTCTCGGTCCGTATAATACCTCGGGTCTTCGTTTCGGCTTGTATAACTCAGGAGAGCCTCTCTCGCGCCTTCGTATATTAGGCACCGTGGAAAGTAAAATTTGATGCGGCCATTATAGGAAGATTTGTAGCCTGCGCCGCGGCGAGAGAGATATCGATTCAGACCTTGCGGTCTCGCAGCTCCGCGAGTTATACGGATGCGATGGAAAAAACGAGCCTCTCTTTTTTCCGTGTCTCCCTCGTTTATTCTTCTCCGCGGGAGGCTTCTGGGTGTGTGCGCGTGTCTCGCTTTTTTCCGCCCGGAGATATTTTCGATGCTGCTAAGTGCACGCGTCGCGCGCCGCGTCGTCTTCTTCGTAAAATCCACGTCGGCAATCTGCGCTTCTTGAGCTCCGTGAGCGCGAGTGAAAGTGCACGGAAGATAAAAGGGATAACGAGGAGCGGAAGAGGAACTGCCTCCCATAAAGAATAAGAAGTGCAGTGTGGCGCAGAGGCTGGTGGGATGGTAGGGAGAGAGAGACGAAATATTGCGGTAGATAGACAGCTACGAGCTTTCGAAAGATTTTTTTTTTTGGAGAGTGAAAGATGCTTTTCCGGTGATTTACGGCTAGGCGTTCAGACGCATTAATTTAATTGAAGGTCTAATTCTTTTTTGGTCTATTAAAGGGTTTTTCAACTTTAGAAAAGCTTTTATCCCTTTTCAACTGTATTAAGAAAAACTAAAGTGATTTTTTTTAGGCGAATTTCTTTCTTATATCATTCTGTACCTATAACTTTTTTAAATTAAATATCGACTTAAAATCTTTTTGTTATAAAAACTTGATAATATGTACTTTATCATAATTTACAAAACTAAAGCTTGCATTTGACAAAATCATATTAACAGTGTAGAATATAAATTCGACTTTCAGCACTAAATCTCCCCCTTTTCAAACTTTTTCGCCGATAAAGTTAAAATTGGATCTGTGCGATCTACGAAAAGAACAATTTCAAGAAGTCAAAAGTAAATTAGATTGTTCGAAGTCAAATTTCGTCCTACATAATAATTCATACCGAACAAATCTCGAAAGATGAAAAACACTCTACAAATCAAAATTTAACCTTCGTAATTTTCACAATAAAAAGTGCTACGAACCGTAAGCCACAAAATTAAAAAAAAAACTTTCTGAAACAAACTCCCCTTTCGTCGAGATCTCCGTAAAAGCAATGAATATGCATTGGCGGCTGAAGAAGTTTCGATCGGCATTGCCAAGCTCGGCTGTATATGCAGTATTAATGGAGTCTGCGCGCGAGCGAATTTGGTCGAGACAAAAGTTGCTCTGCTTCCTCGGAATCAGCGTGCAAAACAATCAACAAACGTCAGTGGATATATAGCGTCAACAATACTCACCGATATCGTGATGTTTTTGTAAGTGACGATCAGAAGGGGATGCAGACCCTCGAGTTTACATTCCAGCTGCGGCGTCGTCGTCGACTCACGATCTGTAACAAGACAAATTTATTTGAATTTGTAATCTCGAGCGTCCAATCGTATAAATTACAATAACTTGGAATATCGAGCGAATCTCTCGGGGATTTTAATAAATGATTCCGACCATTATTATTGTTGCTACGCATTGGTAACAGAGGGAACGTTCAATGCCCTTTGCTATTCGTGCTACATGTTATGCAAGTAAAATGTGTTTTTGAAAAGTATTAAAATGTACGTATGAAAACTGAATTGAGCAAAATAGTTATGATAGCAGTAATTTAAGTAAACAAAATTTATAAGAATTGTACACGTTTGTGTAAAAATGTTCTTATTTCTGCAAATGAAAATAATATTTCATTTATTACGGGTCTTCAAATATTTACCTAAGTTATTAAAAGTATTCGGCCTTTTTTAATTTTGTAAATTCCACTTATACATTCATATATGAAATAAAAATAAACAGTTATATGCGTAACATGGGTTGTTTCAGACTCTGTAAAAGTTAAAATCATATATATAGACTCTGAAACTTTTGAATCTTGTATCCTAGTCTTCCCATTCTTATTTTCTAAGTTTTTATTTCTAACTTTTTTCTCCACCAAAAAAATCTAACTTATTTTTAATCAGCCAGACACTCACACTTCCCCCCTTGCAAAAAAATTACAGAACGCCATATAAGAGCGTGGCATGCTAGTGAAACAAACAAAAAGGTAAGATAGGAATATATGTTCCCATCATCTCGCATCCCGCATCCCGCATTCATATATATATATATATAAAGGGATCGTGCCACCCGCTGAAGAAGAATCATTCGTACTGCGTACGGCTCTGTGAATAATAGCAACGGGATTTCGAGTGGCGCACATTCGCATGCGTGTACATATACATATATAAAGCTGTAGAGTGTGGCGGTGGCGCTACTACGTCATACAGGAGCTAATGCGATCGCGAATGCAAAAAGGATCTATCCATGAGGGAAGAGCCGTGGCCTGAATCGAGGCGACGACGCAGTTTCCGTACGAATGGATAATATATGCGCATAGCATTATTACATAAACTGTAATTACGCATACATTACTCGCGGAGGTACAGCCCGCCGTCGCAATTTGCGCCCTCTCTCTCTCACTCTCTCTCTCTCTCTCTCTCTCTCTTGCTCTGCGCGAGTCTGCGAGCCTTTTCACGCAGGAATTATTCTTGCTGCGCCTCTGTCGCGCCGTCGCCGTCGCCGCCGCTACCGACGCCGAGCGGCGCGTCTAATCCCATCGAGAATAATTACTTCTCGAAATTCTCTCGAGTTCATTAATATTTTTAAGTGCTAGGGAAAGAGAGATGGTGAGAAAGAAGCTTTAATTAACGTCCATACTTTATATTTTTTACACATATTTGATGTGCTGCATTGACTCCTATTTTTTTTGGCTGGATATTATTACGACTCTGGTATCTATAGATGCATCGAAAACTTCAGTTGAATTTAATATTACGAACAATATTATACGTACAATTTTATGTATCAATTTTTTTTTCGTGTGGGTGTTTAAGTATTGTCAGACACTGTACTCGAGATATTATTTACTTAACAAATTTTTAAAAGTCTAAATTGTCAAATTTCGAACATAAAATTCAGTCCAAATTGTAGAGATACTACAAATATTCATATTACTGACGTTAAACAAATATAGAAGATTTAAAGTGTATTGCAAGATTTTTAAATTTTAACAATATTAATTGCTACTACAATACTAAACTTAATTTTATAAATATTGATATTTTATTTTCATTAAATTTAAAGTCGAGGATAATTGATTTTGTAAATTCAGTGAAAAGTAAATCTATTATTCTGACTGCATTGTGATTCCTATAATACAATATAGTGTAACATGATTTAATGCAGAATTATAGTCTTATAACTATATATTATGCATTACGATACTTTTATTCGAGACTGATTCGAAAGGGGATTAAGATAAACGAAAATTAAATGAGATTGGGTTAATTAATCGTCTATCGGATTGCGTGGGTTGTTCAGATTTGCTACTAATTCAGCCGCAGATGAATCGAGCCAGAATATACACGCTTTCGCGCCGCAATGAATTCGTAGAACTGAGGGTTAGAGAGTTTTAAGCGCGAAACGAGCTATTGTATATACACATATCTATGGAAATGGTTCGAACGTTTTAATCTCTCGCAATTTGAATTTGCTCGTTCAGCAAACAGAAGAAATCATTTCGTTTTAATTAAATCCCATTAAATTCCCTAAAAAAAAAAGCGCAGATACAAGATATTGCGGAATTCCCAGCAAAGCAACAGCGCAAATATTTATCTTAATGTGTACGCACAAAAAAATGGCAAAGCAAATTTAAATTGCGTCGGGTTCAAATTGAAATTCCGAGACACGCGCGCAGTAGGTCCATTGCGAAAAATTAAAAAAAAAATCTCATGCCGCTCTATAGCTGCCGCGGTTAATGTAAAATAATCTAGCGCCGCGCGTAAACGATAATGAACTGGGCGCGAGCAAGAGGAAGAAGACAGCGCGGAAAAAGAAGGAAATAAAAGTTAAAACCTGCGCTTCAGCGAGGTCCAAAAATCTCGGAAGGCGGTCTAAAACTTTTTCGTTTTAATTATCCTAATGCAACGGCGGAGGGTTGGCCGCCGAGGAAAACTACTCCAGAGGAGGCAGCTGGGGGAGAAGCGCCGGGCGGAAGGCTCAAAAGCTCCCGCGCGCGCGCCCACTTCCTCGTCGCGATGAGCGTTTATGCAAACGACAGGGCCGCCGCGTAAGCGCGACGATCTGCTTGTGTCGTGTGACCAAGAGCTAGCCACCCCCCGGAATAACATTATACGTAGCTTTTTAGCGCACTCTGCCTGTACATCGAATTTCATTTTATCTACACCTTTTTCGCAACTGCACGGCCTTTTTCGTTTTACTTAACCCACGGGATATAGTCTCGGCTTCTTAGTGGTGGATTAAATATGAATGACTAAACAAAATACGCTGATGTATAGAATTTTACCGTTTGGCTGGAATTCTGTTGATTTAAAACGAAAAAAATGTACTCATAAATTACAGCAATTTAATAAGCACACACGAGTTGTGGAAGTAATGAAGTGCAGTATTTGTTAGTTTTGGGAGTATAACAAACTTTCTCCGAATAGTATTTTATTTTATGAATAAATAAGTAAATTGTTAAAATTCCTAAATATATATTATATTTATCTTATATTCTTAAAGATTAGAAGTTGTAACGTTTTACTTCGTTTTTGAGATTTATCTTATTAAAATTTCAAAGCATTTTAAAATGTAAGTTTCTCTCCGTGTAATGAAAAGCGTGTATTTCCTTATTTATTTCAAACGTTATCCTGCACATTATATTAACTCGTAGTTTTGGACTAATTACATTTTTCTGAATTCAGATGGCGAATTGCTACTCACGGTTTCTGTCTTGCAAACAGCAATAGGTAAAATCAAGTATATTTAAAATTTTGTTCGCTTCGCGTGCAAATAAACAAATAAAATAATTCAAACCCAATTTTTTATTTTTACAAGTAAAGAAATTAATAATGTATTATTACAAAAATAGGTTATAGATAAAATAATATACGCTCAAAACTTATCAATGCTTAGAAATTTTGTAAGAGCTAATTTATATTAAAATAATTAATCCAGGTATTATTTATTATTATTAAAGCAGTGGTTATGAGAGTTGTTTGTAGGGAAGATATATGGATAAAATAAATTATATGCACCTATATTTTATAAAAATATGCAATAAGTTTAATTTATGAAGCTTAATTAATTATCCATAAAAATAAATCATTCTGTCCGATCGACCACGCAGATAAACCAATTTTAAAATCTTTTATATGCTTTAGAAAAAGCTATCCAACTTCCCATACTAAAACAAATGAATAACGGTTTCCGAAAGCCATCGATAATAACGATATTGTGTACGATGAGGCAGAACTTAATGCTTCATTTCATTCGCGCCACGGCGAATTCAAGACCCACGAATGGGTCCTTTAACTTTCAAACAAGCGCAAAGCTCGCGCACGGAAAACATTTGTTCGCTTTCCAACCCTGTCTCTTTCTCTCCCATCCACTATTCTGAAAGTTCTGCATCCCTCTCTCTCTCTCTCCCTTTCTCGATTCCTCTTCTTTTCCAGCTCGTTTTTCGCGCGTCTTTTCCCAAACAGCGCGGCGACTATCTTGCATCCAATTTACTCTGGGATATCAACGAGTTAGAGCGAGATGGAGCGTGGGAGTAGACGACGCGCGGCCGCGACTTAATTCATCGTCCTCGGCTGCTGCTGCTGCTGCTGCTACTGCGCGTCCGCCTCGATTCATTAGTAGACGTTGATTAATGCGAGAGCGCCAGTCAATTTAGAGCCTTGAATTCGATTCGTTATGTTAAACAATGGCGAGTTTAATGGTGTAGTTGGAGCGGCAGTTGTTCCGACCGAGTGAGCGAAAGCGTCCTTTCGATTATTCGCCAGTCGCTAGAAACTGCCGGTTCTTAGCTTTATGCCAGATTCGTTTGGCTTTGCAATCGTTCGAGATAGAAAATGTGTAGAGTTGCCGCTGAATGTTTATGTGTGGTATTTTATTAGCTTGAGAGCTTAGAAAGAACTGCCGCGCAAAGGGACATTAAGAAATTGATAATTTATTTTGTATGTCAATTATGGCAAGAAACGGATTCGTGCATTTGGCCAAAATGTCCTTTTAAACTGAAGTTTAAAATTAATCCGTCACTCTGATTGTATACATTTTTTTTGTAAGTCATATTTCTTAAAAATAAATTATTTACCCTCGAAAACTCCAACATATATTTTTGACTTCCAATAATCAGATCATGATAAGCATATCGGTGTACCTAATACGCAATTTTCATGACTCATGATGAGCTCAAATTATTAATTATTTATTCATAATTATTAGCAAATAAAATAATTTTAAATTTAAATTTACATAGAGCCAATTAAAATCTATAATTGGCCTCAAACAGAAATTTGAATCGTAAAATATAAAAATACTCAATGCTGCGCTTTATCAGTCCTTCAATTTTCATTGCCTCACTTTACTTTTCAACTATAGAAATCATTCAGTTCCCTTTTGATTTATAAGTGAACTGTCAATTTATCTCTGCAATTAATTAGCCACGAAATATTCGAGAGATTTATCAGCTGTACAGGTATAAACTTTTGAAAAGAGGACTTCAAAGACGCAGACGGAGGGCAAATATTGATCGATGATGTTTAAATCGAGTTAGCCTTCGCAACACTCTCCCGAGACGTCTATCCTACAATCGTGCCAACATAAAGCTTGCTTGCGGACAGTGTGTGCAAGCGCCGAAGGGATTCCTCCGTGAATGCGGAGATAATGCGGATTAGTGTACGCTGCAGTAGTCATAACGCTATATTCGACTTGGTTGCACGGCAAATATTGAAAATTTGGAATATCCAGAAAATCTTTCTTTTTGACTTTATTGGTATCTTTTTTAGAATTATACTAGCACATCCTCGCGGGAATAAGTAAATGTTATAAATACAAAAATCATGAAACATTTAGTTCAATGTAAAAAAAGTATTGAGAATTTTTTTTTTTTTAAATGTTTCATAAATTATCTTTGTTTTTATTGAGCAGCGGCATTACTGAAAAGTACTTCAAAAACGTAATAATGCAAAGCAGATAAAAACATACTTTTGCAATTACAAGTAACATCATAAAAGTGAGCGAGCTTTTATAATGCCCTTAAATAACAGCGTAATTCTTGGGCTAGCTGTAATACTATAATTAATATATTACCCAAGATAACATTAGATTAAGTATCCGAGTAAAAGTAGGCAGTATGTTAAATTATGTACTTATGCTTTATGTAAGTGCGCATCTAAAAACTTTTCGCACTCGAATTACGCAAGGCAAAACGAGATAACGTTTACGCTACCACGCTGCTGCAGGCGTATAGTTTCAAGGCTATATTGGAATTGGATTTAAAGCTACTTTCTTCACCATAACAGCCGCTTTCGTCTCTTATTAGACACAATCAAGATATCTAACTTGCGGCATGACCGATATTATGCCTCGTCAAATAACAGCAAAGAGAGAGAGGGAGAGAGAGAGAGATTTGTTGGGCTGTCAGTTGCGAGATTAATGCTCCGAATTCGTGGCGCCATGTGTTAATTAGGGCGGGATCGTGCTGCGGTGGATGTCTAGATATGCTTTTTTTTTAATACGGCACGCCGCGGCGAAATTCTGATGCGAGAAAAAGTTACCGTTGATATAATTCGCTGGCGGTGAACTCGTTTTAATTGACTGCCTTTCGCGCTAATGGCCGAAATGATGAGAAACTACATGTGCTTTGAGCGTTCGGAGAAGTTTAATTATTTTTTTAAATTGATTGTTGACAGGCTTGTTTCAAGGTATATAATTTACTGTTTATTAACGGCCACCGGTGCATTTGCATGTTTCTATAGGAGGGAAAAGGAGCAATATTACAAAACATTCTGAAAAGATAAATGACTTTTGTAAAGCAAAGTTTTAATAAAAAATACAACGATATTTCGAAGAATCTTTTTTAAATTAAAATCACATCGATCGATATGTTCTTTTTTCTGTATAAAGCCACTGTGTTAACAATATTTAGTCGTGCTTTTTTCAAGATTGAAGTATGAAATTTACATGGAATTTTCGAAAATCGATAATACTTTATAACAGCGCAAATTTGTTAACTGCGCGGAACTCAATTAGTCATGTAAAATTCATCCGAGCCCGAGTAGTGTATAAACTTTAACCGATAAAACTGGAAAAAAAAGGAAGAGAAAGTTTTTGCTTCTCCCATAACTTCCGTATCTTCATATTTCTATATACAATCCCTAAGGGAAAGGCGTAACACGCACGTGCATAAGCCGTGGCATTGTTTTTCGAGGCACGACTCGTATCTCTCTCTCCACCTCTCTTGCTCTCTCTCACTTTCTCACTCCCTCTCTCGTGCCGCTATTATATATATGCTGTATATTCGCTCATGTATCGAAGGCATATACACGCCAGGCCGTCTTGAATTCAAAATCGCGCATATCGCGTTTCGAGCATGTATATATATAGCCCACAAAGCGAATCCCCGCGCCTCGAAAAGTATGTACGCGAAATAAGAGGGCGCGCGCGGTGCATTATACAGGCAAAGGATAGAGTATAAAAAAGAAAACCTATACTCTCTTTGCCCACCTGGGAACTGATGCACACACAGAGCGTTTCGGGCACAAATTCTCGTAGCTGGGGACATGGGAATATACTCGGGGCCTAGTGATCATTTTATAAATTTAAGTTTCGCTAAATTAAAATCTATCATTTTTGAATTTATATAAATATATCGTGCGAGGTCATTTTTATTTCCAATAATTCAAGAAAAGTGAACGACTTTTTTATGATAACAGATGTAGTCCCGTTCATTCGTTTGTCGCGCTTATACAATCTGTAAGAAAATTAAAGCTATTCACGCGCGATAGAATATTTACTTCCTCGTTCTGATTCGCTCGCTAACCGAGTATCTCAGTGTATTGTGCGTATATTTATACGGAGATGACGTCGTCGTAAAAAGCTCTTGTGCCTGCTTCGCAGTTCTTCGGTTCTCTCATTCCCTTCCTCTCAGCCTCTCTCTCTCTCTCTCTCTCTCTCTCTCTCTCTTCCCCCTTGAGTCTGCTTCAAGTTCGCCATTACGTTATATCCAATTACTCGAAAAACTTCATTTCGTCGTTGTAATGGTGAAGGATATGACGATATAGCGGCCCAATGGCGGCTGGGATTTAATCACGATAAGGTGAAGCGATCTCGTTTTAATGCGGTCGCTTGTTGATTTTTTCTTTTTTTTTTTATATATATTTTATGACGCGCGCCTTCTTACCATTTTTTTTATCTATATTCTCATCTCATTTAGAAGTTTTGTACTTAAAGGCAATGGTAGCTCCTTCTAGTCGTTACAATTTACATTGTATAATAGATTTCAGAGTATCTTTTTGAATTGATTTAAATTATCGGTGTTTATTTTTCAGACTTTTTTAAAGCTTAATATTTTTATTTTCCCAAAGAGAGGTTTCTCAAAGATGTTTTTTTTTAATGTGCGTGCTTATGAGCGAAAAGCTGTTTCACTATATCTTTCGAAAGCTTTGATATTTTCCTAAAAACATTCGTTATACGGTACAGTTTGAGTCTAACTTATTCTAAAACTAATTGGATTTTTGAATCTATTGTGTACATTAAAATACAATATCAAAGAAAATTGAGACTCTTTGAGAAATCAAACTACTAAAACTGCTAGCAGCGGTATTTTTAATAATAATAATGTAAGATTATTGTTTCTACATAAATGGAAGTAAACAACAATTCAGTGAGGTCGCATCGAAAATAAAGACTCGATCGGCATCAAAACCAATATTCACAGATATATACACCGACGTACCGAACGTATACACGTAGAATATTGTGGGTTAGAATCTGCTCTTCCAGTGGCAGTGCAACGCTATACTCTACGCAGCGCAGTATTTGTCTCCCTGTAGTGTAAGCATTTGCCCCACTGCGGGACGTATATTGTCCTTCACGCGCGAAATAATGTCGTCGCGCAACTGTTCCTCGCCTTGAGGGACAACATAAGTCCTATTATAGTGGGGCAAAATCCGTACTTCGAGAGGAAGCTCAATATTCTCAATATACATAAAACACGTACCTATGCACTAGTGAGTTGCCCGGCTATTATTTAAATTACAGTTATAGTATCGCCATCTACTGGCTGAAATCACAGTGATAGAAAAATTAATAAAAAATATTATAGCAACTTGAAAACTGGGCATTCATGGGTTTGTTAAAGAGTTAGAAGATATTTTTCTTTTAAAAAGTCAATTTACGCGAAGGTTATGTACGGTGAATACATACCTATATATATATATCAACTGTGCTTATCATATCCAACGAATTCCGTGCTTGATTTCCTACGTATCGGTATAACCTCCTTAACATCTTTGTTTAGGTTTTTTAAAGAAAATCTACCTGCCTAAGAAATGCGAATGCCCATCACGAGATAGAAATGACAAGTAGAGTCTAGGGGCTACGTACGAAATCTACGCCATTATTTATAACATCAAGAGGCATTCAATTTATAAAAAATTGACCTACTTATTTTAAGGAAAAGTTGATAAAAACTTAATTGAAAATCAGTGTCTTTCTATATTCATCTGTTTCTACTTCTATATATTAAGCATAGGGAAGAATTAATTTGGTCTTTTTATGTATTTCCCTTCTAGTAAGGAAATTAAATTTTGTTTAAATTAGTGTCTTTTAAAATTTTATTAAAGGCAGATATGGGCATCTTTTTTAAGAAACTTTATATTAAATGAAAAGCTGTCTGTAGCTTATGGATGCTACAAATTATACTGATTTATAGTTTAAAAACTATCTACATTTATTGCATTGCTTTTGGACATAATGTTCACTTAATTGATTCTGTTTTGCGTAAAAATACACGCTATTACTAAGGCATTCATCCTAATTGAGTTTTTCCTCATTTTTGCCTACATCTGTTGACAGAGCGAAGATTCTGGGTGGCAAGTTAATCTAACTAAGGACAAGTAATCAACGTAGCAACTGCTGCTCGCAAGATGCAATGGAAACTTCGGCTTTAAGCTGCATTTAATTATACAACCACTGGAAACTGTTTGCCAGCGAGACTCGGGGGATATTTCATGAACTAAGCAACGAGATATTACAGTTTAGTTCAGCTGGAAAAATTGCTTTATTACATTAGCTGTGCGGAGTTTCAACTCATTGAGCATCACTTTTTTATAGTTCCCGTTTCCTAGACTAGAAAATGACTAGCGTATCTCGAAATGGGTAAAAAGTGGGTCAATTTTTTTCTTGTAACGAAACCCTTTTCTCACATTATTCGGGTATTTAATGGAGTAAAAACATCTCAACATCTAACCTCAAAATTTTAAAATCCGATTTATTGTTGTTTTTGAGCTTGTAATATTGTAATATAAAGAAATTGAAATATATACACATTGATTTTAGAAGCATAAGTAACATGTTAAATTAATTATTTAAATGTGTTTAAATAATTCCTAGCTATAAAAAAATGTTAGAATTTCAATATTTGAATTTCTACCAGGCAGAGAATATTGCTAATTAAATAAATTTCTGTAGTTGCGAGCATTTGTAAATCGGTTTAGCTACACGTAGATTCGTTGTAATAAATTTTGAGAAATTTATATGGAAAATCAGCCAAACGAATTAACGGTTTGATTTTTACTGTATGTAACTTCTGTAAATTCGTAACTGGGTTAATTATAGAGACAGAAATGCTACATCAATTTTTAAGATGGTTGGTTTAATACAGTGTATTCAGTCTTATACACATATACGTGCATGTATGAAATACGACGTTTGTGAAATAAATAATAAAGGAACTTAT
>UELU01029378.1:0-27471 GCA_900490025.1 Megastigmus dorsalis
AGTCTTCACGAAGCCCTCGGTTCTTCAAATAAATACACAAAGCTTCTGCATTTACATAAAAGTCCTGTAAAATTACGATTCAATGTATATTGTCTGTTATTGCAGAACCCCTACCAAAGGTAAATTATTAATTATATATTATTTATTGTATAGATAAAGTAAGGTGAATTGATAAACTTTGAACCGTAATATTACAGGACTTTTATGTAAATGCAGAAGCTTTGTGTATTTATTTGAAGAACCGAGAGCTTCGTGAGACTACGCTAACCTATTTCGAGGTAAACCTTTTAGAATCATTGTTATAGCTGATCGATTAGCACTATTGAATCATAAGTATTTCTAACTTTTAGCTAACTTTTATTAAAATAAACTCAACATTTATACTTTAATTATAATTTAATTTATTCTTTTCAAAAGAGTAAATCTGCTTATTTGCTCTTTTTGAAATTCGGGATTAAAATTTCTACTTTTAGAAAGTAGAAATTCTTTAATTTACTCTTTTGAAAAGAGTAAATCTGCTTATTTGCTCTTTTTGAAATTCGGGATTAAAATTTCTACTTTTAAAAAGTAGAAATTTATTAATTTACTCTTTTGAAATGGGAGAAAACCATTTTATCCTTTTCAAAAGAGTAAAATGTCAATTTTACTCTTTTCAAAAGAGCGATTCTAGTTTTTTCTGCTTTTGAAAAGGGAGAATCACAAAATTTCTACTTTTTTGCGCCAATTTTTACTCTTTAGGGTTTAGAGTGTAGTTCACAAAAAATATGAAATAATCAGTAGGAACTAACTTGGTTGAAAGTGTCGCAATGTATATTTATATATTCAGAATCCATCCACCTAAAAGGCAGCTCAAATCCGGCTCGAAAAATATCCTACACCCCATATACAAGCCAACAAACGAATCGAAAGACCAGAATAAATGGCGAGAACTTCGTCCAAAGAGAAATCCATATAGACTGAAAATAATCCGAATATCGAGTGAGTGTACGTACTAGTCTTGCTCGTTCGCTCGCGCACTTTTAACGAGAAACAAAAGATTAAAGAAATGCCTCGTCAAACGAAGCAGCGGTACAGCAAGACGCTGTTCTTTCGCCTTCGTCAGGCAACAGCGGCGGCAGCAGCAGGAGCGCCAAGTCGTTAGAAAATCCTGCGTGCGTCAGCTTTCCCTCGCAACAATCTTTCAGCTTTCCCTTGCCTCTCTTACTTTGCCAGTCTGACGGCGGGTGGCTGCTGCTGCGCGTGGATCCACAAAAGAGAGGAGCGCCGAGAGAGGCAGTAGCAGCTATATACACGCGCCTTTGCGCCAAGAGATACGCCTGTAAAGTTTGCGCCCGCTTCGCCACCGCCCCGACAGTGAAAAAGGAAACTCGAGAGGAGAGAGAGAGAGAGGGGGTGGGGGGTTGCCATCGACGTACTGTATAATATATACTGCTGCGAGAGCTTTTGAGTTCTCGAATGTTTTGCACGCACTCTCTCCTTCTCACTCTCGCTTATTCGCGCGCGCTCTTTCTCTCTGTATACCAGACAATCGCTTGTAGTTCGAGTGCGTTGACCAAGTCATATATATGTATATACTCGTCGAGGCTATCACCTCTGCACGCTCCGATGCTCTAGGTCCGGGTGACATTGTGGTTCGTGTCCCTCAAGAACTGTCTGCATGCAGATAATTACGTCGATTTTTTAAAAATATTTTTCTCATTTCAATTCAAAGGTATTATACGAAACGAGTTAGCCCGGTCCTGTATATATATGTAATATTCCGGGAGTCGTGCTCAATGTGACGAAGCACGGGGTATTATATTATGCATGAGGAACCGCAATTTCTATAGCTCATCCGGTAATTAATTACTATAAACGTGTGTGTATAATGCAGGTCAACATTGCGGTGCGACGCGGAGTATTTGTCTGTTTTTTTAACGATATTTCGGTAAATATATATTTTTCAAACTATTCTTTTATTAAACTTACACGCGCAGAAACGAAAATGGATCGAATTCAACGTGTACCAAATCACAGAAAAGAAGTTCGTTCGCACCCGTCCTGCAACTCGTTACTCCTGCAAAAGGATACAAAAGAGTCGAAGGTACTCGCGAGTAAATAGACTCCGCGGCGTGACTCGGCAGACAGAACAGCAGCACAGTAGCCGCCAATGAGATCCAACAACGAAGCAACATTCACACACACACACACACACTTACATCGCACAAAGCAGAATCAGCCGCTTCCCAATCGAAACTCGTGTCGCTGCCCCTAATAATAATAAATCGGGAATTCAGCGCGACAGCCAATGTGACGTACGCGCGCGAGAGAGTATATAACAGGAGCGCGAGGCTGACGCTGCAGTTGATTTTACTACTGGCGCCGGTAGACAGAGCTCGACCCTTTGGCCGTGGGAGAGGAGCTGAGAGGAGAGTAGCACTAGGCTGCACGTACGCGGCGACGGCGGCCCTTCCGAATGATCTGTCTATCAGCGCCAAGGCTATCATGCCTATTGCAGGCTCTATGCCCGCGAGGAGACGTTGCACTCGCCTCTCGACCTCGTCTTGTCCGTCACCCCTTACATCTGTATACTGCTGAGATAGCGGCGAGGATAATAAGATGCGAGCGATCGCGTGGGAATGAGATGAGGCTGTTTTACGTTCTTTCAACATCCATGGGGTTGGTATGGTCTGTTGGTATGGTATGGTTTGTTTGGTGGAAAATCGGATTGCTTTTTTTTCGAAAATTACGAATGGATTTGTTGTCTTACTTCACGATTCACAAACGCGATGAAACGAAGTTCAATCAATTTGATAGCCCATAAAAAATCGTAATATTATACGTGACCCATATTTTAAGAAGAAAAAATAACTTTCACCAAGCAACGCGAATGTGATCGACGCGAAAAATCTAATGTCGATGCCAGAACTCTCGCGCGCACGCTCTCTCATTATACCGAGTACATATCATACACTTGCACTCCTAACAACAAAAAACCCGTGATTGAAAGGGTTACAATAATAAAGACGCAAAAAAAAGGTAAAAGAAAAGAGGATAAGGAAGAATGGGAAGAAAAGCGCGGGTGAGTATGGACAATAAGTGTCTGATGCCACAGCTCGAACAATGGAGCGAGCCGGCGCGCACGCGTTGAACTCATCACGTAAACACGCGGCGGGAACAATGAAGTAAGCCAACGTCCACTTTGCCTTAGCGCAGAAAAACAACGAGACTATGTATCCACCTCTCGGGAGCGCGATTTTTTTCTCTCCCCCTCTCTCTCTCTCTCTCTCTCTCTCTTCTCTTTTACACTCAGCTCGACCCTCAAGATATAACGACGTAGTCGCGCGCGGCCTTTTCTCTTTCATACTCGCGGGAGAGATTCCCTCTCGCTCTATACCTTCTGCACGTTCATTATATGCAAAAAGAGAGACGCGGACACGCGCACAAAAGCTACGCGCGACTTCGCGCGTTTTGTTTCCGATTTGCGGGCAAGAAAGAGAGAGACAGAGAGTTGGGAGCGTCAGATGCAGACACGCGGGAATGACCGTGACTCTTTTGCGCGGATTAATTGCTGACGATCGCTCATAAGTATAAGCAGTCAGCTCGTATATAGTTCTCCAATATCGATCGAATTACGTCGATAACATATTCGATTGTCTTGTTCGTCTTACGATTAACCTCTTCTTGCATTTGTTCACACATACGAATGTGCACACTTAGAAACCAAAGAGGAATGTTTATTTAACAATTACTTCGATTCTACAACAAAATCTGTATTATTTGAAAAACAATAATGAACTGGAAAACCTGAAAATACTATTTTGTAAGAAGGTTTAAGTGGAGGGAAAGATTGCAGTTGAGTTTTTAACATTTTTTATGTTTTTGCATTTTTTGCATTCGTATGTTTTTTTTTGCGTATGTTCTGTATATCAGTATATAAATTTTTTTTGGGAAAAAGTACCGTAATATACCCTTTCAATACGCCTGACCGAACAGTGAATTTTTCACTTAAATCAACCTGCCTCTCAGGATATAAGCCGCACTCAAAAAAACACGGGAATCTCTCATACCGCATATTGGCACATCAACTGAATGCGAGATTATTACAACAAAAACATAAGCCTCCCTCGTCCATCATAAATCAAGCGTCGAAGACGTTAATTACCGATTCGAAAAAAAAACCCCAAGGCTATCGCTCCTCGAACACCGAAGCATTTCTCGCTTCACAATGAAAGGCCGAGAGCTATTATATATGACTCGCGGGTATGGACGTACACTCATACACATACAGCGTAGAAAATCTCAAAAGTGTGGGTTTGTCGTAATTCTCGTCGAATTATTGGCAATGTCGTGGATTGTCAGGTCGAAAAATATCGTTTCTCGTAGTCTTCATTGATTACGCGGGGGTCTATAGGGATGGAGGTTGAGAGGAAACCCAAGAAAGGATTCTTCGAAAACTCATATAACCCACGCATAGAGAGAGATAAAGGGGGGGGGGGGGAGTGGGAAAGTAGTTCCGCACAGTCGAGCAATCGAATCGTCGCGATGGACGCTCTCTCTGTACCCTCGTTCAACTAACATTCTCTCTCTCTCTCTCCCTTTCTCTCGCGCGCGCTGGAACATAAATCACACCGAGCGCGATGCGCTATAAAAATCTTCGCTCCGCGAGCAGGGCTCATATAGGCTGCACAGTGGTAATCCTTTTGCCGTGGGACGAGTGGACGAGAGAGGCGATGTCCGTGGAGCCATCGCCAGATACGAAGCAGAGATTCCTGCACAAGCTAATAAACTGGTCTCTCTCTCTTTCTCTCTTTCTCCCTCTCTCGCGGTAAGCACAGACCTGCAAAATAAAGAGTTGTAGAGTGTAGGTGTAAGAAGTGTCGATTCGGTACCGAAATACATCGCAGAAGTTTCATCATGCCGAGCGTTGATTTAGGAGGGATGCAGCAGCGGCGGCGGAGCGGTGCGTTTAGCCCAACTATGTATGGAAGGCCCAATGGTCGCTCGATGATGGTCGCGCCCGGCCGCAGAGTTCGCCGCCATTGTCTCGGCCCGTCTCCTCCTCGTCCTACACACGCACTGCTGCTGCTGCTACTGCTGCTGCGGGTATTGCGCCCTTTATCCCATTGTCCCTCGGTTCTGCCCCTCATACACACACACACACACAGAGAGAGAGACACGTACACGCGAGACGCTTCTTCACGCACCGGCGCACCGAATTCGCTCCGTTTTACGTACTCATATACACCCTGCGTTCAAGTGCATGTGTGCAATTGTAATCGCTTTCAAATTCAATCGCACACACACATACACAGAGAACGAGTAAACATTCAGCTCTGCATCCCTAATGCTCGCGTGCATGCAACGTGGTCAAACAAACGCGGACGCGCGCACTGTTATGTGCAGACTCGCGGTCGGAAATCTTGGCGATCGTGTATTCGAGCATGTGTATAATGTATAGATCGATTTTTGACGCTCCAATACGTGAAGCGAAAAGTCCCGTACACGCAACGCGACCACATACTGCATGCGCGCAAAAATATGCAAGATCGCGCATCCGCACGCTCCTCTGCTTTGTGAGAGCGATGTATACACACGCATATACAGAAGCGTCGCGCGTTTATATAACGAGAGCAGCGAGCTCAGTTTAGCGGGTCTGCGTGTAACATCTACCTATACATACAGACATTGAGCGAGAGAGAGAGAGTGAGAGAGAGATAGATAGATTCGCGTTTGGACGCAATCTGCGTGTAAGGGATGGAGCCTGCGACGCGCCGAGCGCGAGTGTAATGAGTATACTGGCTTCTCCCCCCCCTCCTCTCTCTCACTCTCTCTCACTGCAAGCGGGGACGAGTTGGCAGGCATCTCTCGCGGGCCGTTTTATATAGGTACGCGCGTACGCAGCATCAGCAGCAGCAGTAGCAGCAGTTTCGCGATATATATATATATATATAGGGGCTCACGCGATACGCGCTCGGCGTTTGCTTTACGCGCATCGCAGCGCAGCGAATGCATAACATTGCACAGCAGCAGCAACACACGTTGCGCGGCGCATTTGCGATAAATAGTAGGCGAGGAGGGAGGTAGGCAGGGTGAGGATGAGGCGGATTGTGACATGACGTACGATAGGCGCGCGCGCTCGCGATATTATGCTTTTCGTGGGTGGGTAAAGCGCGAGCAGCCTGTGCGCCCGTGCGTATATGTGTGTGTGTGTGTGTGTGTGTGTATCTGAAACGGTGGGCGACCGAACGCCGCAGAGACGAATTAATTGTTGCGCCGATGCGCCTCCCGTATATGTGTGTCTGCATAGACAAAAGGAGCGAGGCTGTAGGAGAGGTGTGTATACGCTTGGCTTTGGCGAAATTAATTGTCGCGCGATGGCTTCGGCTTGAGGATGAAGCGCATGTACGTCGAGCTGCTTTAGTTCGGATGTACACATATATATATATATTTATTGATGGATGCGGTTTTCGACCCCGTTTTGTTAACTGTGATGGTTGGTGTCGGCAATTGCTTTATGATATTGATTCTTGTCTTGAATTTCGGGTTGAAATATATTTTTACAGCCATACGAACCTACGTTAAAAGCGTTTTCGAGCGCAGTTGTAGAGATGTATGCGATGGTACTACGTGCGCTCGACACGGTGAATCGTCCCCACGATATCTATGTGGAAAATTTGTTTTCTCGCTTCGACAATTTCGGAGCGAGGGATTTGTAAAAACGAACAACCAGACAGAGCTTGTATATATACTGTTCACTGTGCAAGAATGTGCGTTTGGGAATTCAATTTAGTGTATGGGTTGACAGACTTTGAATTCCAAATATACGCAACGACAGTTTTGGGGAAAAAGGAAAATGTGCTCGGAAAACCAAGTGTAGAAGAAAATTATACATGTGGATTTTCTCGTAAGGAGAAAAGTAGTGAAAGTAGGACACGAATAGATTCTTCAACAATATATCTTAAAATCTTTACTGCCTTGTGGTTTTATTTTCGAGAACTCATTGATTCGGCTTCTTTATTTTTTCGCTCAAACGCGTATAACGAATTAATTGCAATCATTAAAGTTACATTCCCCGTAACAGCTCACGCAAGTTTTAATTGCGCTCATTTCTCTTTGACTGCGCTTAATTTTTCCCATCTGATTTCCCCTGCGTGACTCGCCGTTGCAGCGGCCGATTATTTATACAGGGTCAATTCAATTTATGACATTCGACCAATATTGGCATTTGATGGTAATTGCGCTAATGGCGCCCAGCGCACATTCGGATTATCTGCGGTGGTCGTCGTCCTCGTCCTTTCGCATCTCTCTCTGCTCTGCCTGCGAGCACTCGCGCCTATATATTCTGGGAAACCAAATCAAAATACTTGTTTATTTTATAACTTTGCTAATCTCGCCCGATGCACTGCCACCGCCGACGTCATATAGCTTTGCTTTGAGTCCCGTAATGTAGATAGCGTGAGGTGTAGCAAATAAACCTGTAGTCAATTTATTAAATCATGGTACGATTATAAGGTAAAGTACCCGATAGCTGGACAACCTGATAATTGGGACCATTAACTGGACAACAGTACAACACTACTATTACATACATGAATATGAAAAAGATATCAGTTTATTAGCATTGCTTATGCTATTAATTTTATGAATAAGACGATTTGGTGTTAATTTGAGTTTTCGATTTATTATAGAATGCGAAATCAAAAAATTCGAGGCTATGTGTGACAGCCAAATCGTTGTCCAGATTTACATTCCACTTACAAGGGGAGGCCCACAACCTCCGTTAGCTTTATCTTTTGCATGGAAAGTGTTAAGAACTCGATCTAAATTGGAAATGAAAGCTTATCATCTATACTTCTTTTATATTTTTTGTAACATTTTCTAAAACGTATATTTACTTTGCAGTAATGGCTTAAAGACCACCACGATCTTTCATATATATTTCAATTAAATGTGTTTTAACTCGGTCCCCACGGGCAATTGGAACTAACGCCGAGGCACGTATCGCATATTTTACACCAAAGAATGTCTGGAAAGAAAGTTTAAAAAAGCTGTACTGCAAATGAGTTTCTGATTAATATCCGCCTAATTTCACTTGCAGGTAGAAGTGGACTCCTCTCCATCTTATTAGAAGTCCGGGGTTATAAGTTATCATATACAAGACTCCTAGATCGAATTGTTTTGATAATAGACATCTACGAAAAAGTTTTTCCAATCAACGATACCAACAAAATACAAAATTCACGGAGACTTATAGCCTACGATCGCCCTAACATCAACGCATTCCAAAACAATTCGTCTAGGAAGTATCTTAGAGAAGAACGAAAGCTAACCACACGAAGCTTCGACAATCCCTCGATTCTAAACTCTCGAAATACCAAATGTTCGCACATCCAAGCAACATCGCAGACAAAAGCACGTTCCCGCACCCATTTCCAACCCGAGAGACACATCTCCAGGACGCATCGTCGTCGGAATCGAAGCCTTGCGGGGTACACACACAGACACACACCCACCCACACACGTAGAGCAGCATCGAGCAAGAGAGAGATAGAGAGAAAGCGACAGGAGCTCGGGTGTACACAACGTGCCGCGATCCGATTGTGCTAATATGCGATAGCCCTGTCCGTCGGCAGATTAACGGATGTACAGAGGAGGAGAGCTGCGCATAGGAGAGTGAGGAGAGCTCTCGCAGTGGGTGAGAAATGGGTCGTCGTGGCGGTCTTACGTGCGTCCGCGCCATGTATATATACGTATATGTTTGTATGGGATATATATATACGGACATATATATGTATATATATATATATATATATATGCGTCAGCAGGTGTTCGAGCGTATAGCCCGGAGGCCGATTCTAGCGCGAGAGGAGATTCGCATGGATTCCGAAGCTCGTTCGGCTCGCGATACTATACTGCGGCCACCTCTCCCCCTTTACCTTCTCTCTCTCTCTCTCTCTCTCTCTCTCTCTCTCTCTGTCTCTCTCTCTCGAACTGTATACGCACGCACACGTTACCTCGTGTGCAGTATATAGCAGCTCTCGGGTGCGATATGAAATAGCGTATTCCGTTAGATCATGTATTTGCTATGCGGTAGTAAAGCGTAAACAATTACCCCGGCGCTAGAGCTTCCGAAGCGCGGATTCGCCGCCGCCGACGGTTTGATTTGTTGCTTTTACTGGGTTGTTTATGGCTCGGACTTATGGAAAAGCTGATTTTTCTAATTTTGGTATATTGGGGTCTCCGACCTTAAGGACGGGTACTATGACTCATTTATTTATTCACTGACAGCTATCAATTTACCATGCGGCTGAAAATAACAACTTACGAGATGTTATTGTTCCTCGTATCAAAGTATGATTGAAACTAGAAGTCACCTTTATATCTTCGTTCTATCATTTTGTCAATTTTTACACAACTCTTATACTAGAAAGAGAAATCGAAACAGCGTACCGAAAAAGATCTTTTGTTTCCTTTTGAAATCTTTTCATATCTCACTGACAGAATATCTGTAATTGGATCGACACCATTTATTTTTCGCTCGACTCTAAGCGAGAAGCAGCGCTCGAGATGCGCATTTGCACCTCAAAAATCGCGCTATCCTGCATTCAGCTGGAAAATGGTGTATATCCTCATATTTCAGCGTGGAGAGGAAAGCTTTTATGCTTCGTATTAAAGTCGTATAAAGTATATAACGTTGGTGTAACAAAGAAAAGGAGGACGCGCCCTCTGGCATAATGGCTGAATTTCGCTGGCAAGTTGGACCTACGAAATTAGTGTAATCATGAAAGACCGTTAAACTTGTGTGTTGGGGGAGGCGGAGAAGGACGAAAAAGCGGATGACGCTCACAATGGTAGAAGTAATCAGTGTTAACTTTGCCAGGGCATAATCGCGTGCGCCCGCGCGATGCAAAATGGCTGCATTTAAATCTCCGAGTTCTCCTTCGTTCCCTTTGTTTATGTATTCTTTTTTTTTTTTTTTGAAAAACTTCATTAAGCCGAGCGCAAATATGTTTGCGAGTTGAACGTATTTCGTGGTGCAGTATTTCTTGATGTAGATTGATCAGTTGATCCAATTGCTCAAGTCATGAAGTCTTGAGGAATTTCCTTCTGCTTATAAATTGTGATGGTAAAGTACTTTTTATATCGATATAAATTAAATATAAATTTTTAAATAAAACGTCTGCTGTAAACATGATTTAATAAAATTATTTGTTCAACTATACTTATCATTTAAAAAAAAAAGAAGCTGAACTATCAATTTATTATTCTAATTAATTTTTAAACTATAATGATACTTTTGCAACTGTATATCGTACCTTTAAAAACCATAATCAGAGGCCTTTGGTAAAATAGGAAACAATCCATGCAAGTCAGATAAAATTAATCTCTAATTGATCGAATGCGGAATGCCTGTGCAGTTGATTGAATAGCTATATACCGACGACCGTCGCATTTCCTCCCACATATATATACATTTCCTCACCGATGCGAAAGTACGCAAGATTGAGGCAGAGAAAAAAAACGAGAGAGAAAGAAGTAGAAGGGAAAAAAGAGAAGGCAACATGTCTTGTCACAAAACAATCTCGCTCCATTACGACGATCATTCCGCGCTAAAAGTACATATCGCATCCCGCACACGTCGAATCCATCTTAATCTCCTCATTTTCTACGTATATATATATATGTAGTCGCTCCTACCTCGCTCTCACCGAAGCCACTTAATGGATACGTATGGACAGCAATAATGCGCGATATAAAAGCGAAGAATGAGGCATCGCGGAGCGGCGGTCGCCATAAAGAAAGGAAATAAGAGTCGTGCCCCGCGCGCGAGCTCCGCCGAGATGCCGATAAAAGATAGCCGTTGTCACGAACAGCGTGTTTCTGTAATAGTCTCCCTTTATCTGGATCTACAGACAGGGATAGCGAGAGAGAGAGAGAGAGAGAAAGAGAGATTGAGAAGAAGCAGAGGCAAAAGCGACCTTAACACACGCGCATAGAGACACTGTACACATACACACACTCGCACACACACACACACACACGGGCAGACATAGAAGCGCTGCAGTTCGCATTCAAAGAGAGACAGAGAGCGAGAAACTCGTATAAAGCCAGTGAGCGCAGTGGTAGGAGAGACGGGATCGGAGAGACGGAGAGGGAGTGGAAGAGATAACGACGAAGAGGGCAAGGGAGGAGAGAGAGAGAGAGAGCATTTTGCGCGAAGCGCCCGGTTGTATTTAATGGATAGTTAAGTACAGGTTTCCTACGCGGGACGAATATCCCCGGCTGCTCTGGCGCGAGTCACATATGTTACGGGGGGGAGGGCCAGGACCATTTGTGTGTGCGTGCCAGCGTGTGTATGAGAACGAGCAACTCGGTGGATATGTATATATGTGGGGGGGCTCTGCTCGAAGAGAACGGGAGAGAAAAACAGAGAGACGAGGAGAGAAAAAGGCGGACGGCCGCACGGGATGAAGAGGTTAAGGGTGGAGGAGGGAGAGAGAGAGAGAGAGAGCGAGTGGTAAACGCGGTTGGGGAGAAAGAAAAATAAGTGAGCGGGAGGAGTATGACGTGGAAAGGCAGAGAGGAGAGAGAGAGGAGACAGAGACAGAGAGAGGAAATATGCATGCGCGTCCCGCAGCCGGAGAGGGAAAGAAAAATAGAGGAGTGCGAGCAGCGGTGGCGCGCGAGAGACAGAGGGAATACGGAATAGTTTGTAAATTCGCAATACGTGATTCATATTTACGTTAAAATTATGTTTTTAGGTCGACAACCGCTGCTGCTGCTGCTTTAGAAAGGTTCGCGGATGGGACGAGGGGTTAGGAAAGGCTTAAGAAATTGGGGTTTCAACGAAATGGTTAGCGTTTATGCGAGCTTGATCGTTTGCTTCACTGAAATTATCGAATCTCTTTATAAAAGCAATTCCTTTATCGCGGTTTCGATGGATAATTTACAGGGATAGCACTGAATGAATCTGCTACAGATATTTTTAGAAAACACTATACCAAATCATCCTTAATTCATATGCTAATATACAGTTACATTATCTCTAAATTTTACATTATTAATTCGAGCGAGCATTAACGTATACGTCGTAGCGTTATCATATATGAGATACGAATACAAATTTTTCAAGGGAGATTATTCGGCTGTTACTGCATTAAAATAGTGCAATAAGTGGACGTAGTCGGGAGAAAAAAAGTACAGTCACGCGCGTCCCATTAAGCAGCGAGCGCGAAAAAATATGGAATTTTGGATGTTGAATTTAATGCCCACCTCGTGACGTGCGTCGCGCGCGCGCACCGTATTTATTTGCGAGAAAAATACTTATCAAGACACCGCGCCGCGTGCTCGTCATTAACTTTATACTAGAATTACTCAACTTTATGCGCGCACCAACAAACGCACTTGTATAAATTCGCGTCGTCCGTCCGCCTCGTTGAGAAAATATTAAAAAAAATAGGTCAGAGAAAGGGTGAATTAGCGGAGCTGAGGAGGGTATAAGAGAAAAAAAAGCGAGAGAAAGAGAGAGAGAGAGAGAGAGGAAGTTACAGGCACGATGTACAGAGAGGCCACCGCACCACAATGCAAAGGGATAAAGCAGTACTTAGAGGTACAAAACGAAAGAAAAATCTTGACGGCAGGAAGTGAGAAAGATACAGAGAAAGAGAGAAAGAGAGAGAAAAGGACACAATGAAGGTGCACGCGAAAAAGAAAGAGAAGCGGGACAATTACCCAGTTACACTCTGACATGCATATACAGTCTATGGGTGTGTGTGTGTGTGTGTGTCTGTACAGTATATATATGCGGTGTGAGTATTTATAGACATAGATGGGGGAGGAGGGTAGAGGTGGTAAGAGTTAAACACAGGGGGGAGGGAGCAGTTCTCACAGTCCGAGGAGATAACGCCACAAGCATGTTGCGGTGGTGGCCTGTATATAAGTCCGCCTCGTCCCTACGCCAACCTTCGCAGTGTGAGCGAGAGAGAGAGAGAGAGAGCCCTTTTCGAGCATTCGGGCATATAACTATACACGGAACACGTATTCGCTTCAGTCATTCTCTCTCTCTCTCTCTCTCGCTCTTTCATTTCCTCCCTACCTCATAACCTAACGTATATCGTACGCGGACACAGACACACACACACATGCACGAGTGTAGGTGAGCGGCGCGCAGTTCACTTTACGGGCCGAGCGCGACTTTAGATTACACGGCCGAGATAAGGCCCTTGCCGCTGCTGTTCGCTTTTATGGATATATGCGCTCGGCCGGGTGCTTTTTCTACCGAAGGTCGTAGCGGGAGAGAGCGGGAGCTTTCGATTTCCGCGAACAGGGGAGGAGGAGATGAATGGACGCGCTACGGAATTTTTGACGAGACTGTGCGTGCTCGTGTGTGTGTGTGTGTGTGAGAGAGGTTCGCTCGGTAAAAGGGAATTTTATGACCTTATAACCTTATTTCAGGTCGCCGATGGGACCATGTGTGTGTGTGTGTGTGCGTGTATACTCGGGGATATGAGAAAAGGCGAGGCGATTGCGTGTACGTGTTGCGAAAGATTGAAAGTTCTTTGGGATTGTATGAGAAAGCGCTCTCTTTCTTCTCCCTCTTCCTCCTCTTATACGAGCGAAGTGGAATATTTGTTAGCCGTTGTGTTCGAGGGAGCGCTGGATCGAAAGCTCGCGCGCCTGCTGTCGCTTCGGTATTATAGGTTGCGAGCGACTTTCATACAAGTGTTGATTTAGCGATCGAGGAAAATAAGGGGAGAGTGCCGCGGTGGTGGCGCTAATTTTCCCGCCGATGCGCAATACGAGCAGCAATGAATTCGATATACCAACTGTGTGTAGTCTGTCCTTGAAAATTCGAAATAAAGTATGTAGCGAAATTAAATGTTTGCAATAAGACGCTTTTAACATTGACCCCATTTTATTATACGTCTGACCATATTACGCTCTTTCTACTCTTAGCGGGAATATTATACCGCGCTTGTATACCGGGTCGAGTTTACAATAGCACTTGTCTGGGAACTCGCTTGCAAAAGGAGGGGGTCAAAGTGGCAAATTTTGTATTCTAAAAATTTATATTTGTCTCCGTTTTTAAAATTTATACCTCGACTGCAGTGGCAGCAGCAGCAGCAGTAGGACGCCACGCCCGCCGCCGCGTGTGATAAGAAGCGAAGTTGCATTTTTAGAGTCAAAAAATACACACCACCACCACAGCCATCAGCTCTACCGGCCCCCGCGAGCCATGTATTCTCGTTTACTTTTTCTCTGTGAACAACAACCGCCGCGCTAATAAACTACGTTTCAGTCGAAACAATATTTTTTTTTTACATGCACCCGTTCGCTCCACGACCGAGGCAAAAATTTCAATATTTATTTACTCTTTCCGCTACGGAGTTGGTGCGTTTACCTTCAAGAAATCATTTCCCGAGATTTTTTCTGACTTTTAAAGAATTGTAAAAAGACGTTTGTGCGTGCATAAAATGACGACGTATTTCGATTACTTTTTTGTAACCCTTCTCAAGTAAAAAAAAGTTTTTACGACGTACAGAGGAAGTCTCATATTTGCAATAACGCCTTAATCAAGAATTTAACATATTAATTTCTTATTTAAAGTTAATTAATATTAATTAATTAACGTTCCATTTATTTACTTAGAAATTATAGCTGTCAGCAGAGTCAAAAAATATTATATAAAAATAATATATCATGACCTCAGGCAGTGAGGTACCTTTACGTATTACTGCCTTAAATTATTTATTTTTGTATAGTAAAGCACCGGTGCACCATTAAATTAAACGAATAAGAATAGTGTGTAATGGTATCACAGTTTACATTTGAAACGCTCTATTCTCGCACTTTTTCTCCTCTCCATAAAATCGCCCATTTTCCAGTATCTTATAATGCACATTAAATCTCGCGTTGTTTCTCGTATTTACTCAGCATCGCTCTCCCACCACGGCGCGCGAAATATCATTCCCTGCACGCCAGAGAGAAAAGACGAGAGCGCTTGCAGCAGCGACTCCTCACTTATACACGTATAAACGCGACAGTGCTAACGAATTTCTTCATTTCGCATCCCCGAGGCATCAGTGTAAGTAGTTCCCGCACGCGCCACCATCACGCGAAATTCCCCACCGTCTTCTTATCCGCGCACCAACTCTCGTCGTATCCCCTCTTCTTTTTTCTCGTCGAAGAGGAAGAGAGAGAGAGAGAGAGGAAGAGAGAGACGCGTTCATTAATAGCCACAGCGCACCTGAAGGCGTCATTTCATATTAATACGTCGCCCGAGAGACATTTTCTCGGCAGCAGCAGCAGCGGCAGCCGTCGCTTCACTTGCAAAAATATGTCTGTGTGTATATAATACGTGTATGGCTGTGTAAGTGGTAGAGAGAGAGAGAGAGAGAGAGAGAGACTCGAGAGTGCGCGATTCGAATTTCGAGAACGTGTCAAATTATTCTCGCGTCGGCAATTTGCGGCTTGATGCCGGAGCGTCTATTTCCCATCTCGCGCGCCGAGCGCTATCTTCCTCTTTTTTCTCGCTTTTTCCTTTCTCCTCCTCCTCCTCCTCCTCCTTCGTTTTTTTTTGCTTCTACACTCGCTTTTTTGCATCACCTTGCTTTCAGCAATGCTGGCGCGTGCAGGTGTATGTGTGTGTCTGCGCGTGTGTGGGAGCAATTTTTTCTCGTCTTCATTTGCGCATATATATTCGCGAGATGCAAGTTTCGCGTCGAATATCTTTCAGCTTTTGAATAACCGACAGTCTTGGTAAGTATAACGCCCGATGATCCGAGAATTTCTTGACGGAAAATTTTTAGGCTCAGTTCAAAGGAGCTTTGATTGAAGTGACGTTTCACTGAAACCTTTATCTCGAGCTTAGAATGTTGTTCGCGGAATATTTATTCATTTATTCCGCGAATCCATCAACTCCATCTTCATTTCGAGTCTATTTTTAGTCTCAAGTATAAATCGACTGACAGCTGTGCAAATATTTTTTGCTGCCTTTCAATAACCAGCTTGGCATTGTTTTCCTTTTTAAAATTCAATTGTGTAAAAGTAGGCTCGATATAAATTGACAGTTTGCTAGTCGCACTGGGGGAAGATAAAGCATTTATCAACATCGCGGTGAAGGATATGCGCCGATTATTATTTATTAAGCCGTTCAGACAATGTGGTATATCCTATACACGATTCGTTCACTTAAGACACCGTAGCAATTCAGCAGTCAATTTTAGAAGGGGATGTTGTCAATTTACCTTCACCAAGTAACTATACATTATGAAGGAAGGTATAGAGCTGTGCCTATGGAATCGTTGCTTTTATTATTTTCTTCCGTTGAAATAGCACTGATAGAGAATCGTGAGTCTAGCGAAGACATAACAAAAATAGCTTGGGGTGCTGCGATTTTTTTCGTCTACGTCGAGGTGAAAACAGAATTTCATTCTTTTTCGGGTGGCATCTGTTGCAACATCGAAAAATGTATTTGTACAAAAGATAGTTAAAGTCAAGCTTTATGCAAATTTTACAACGATAATACGATATTTACTCAAACTATCGCAAAATGACTTAAAACGTTAACGGAATGAGATCTTATCTCAATACACAACTGGTTGAAAGTTTCTTGAGATATCTTCATTTATTTAAAAAATATAAATTTACATAGAAAATTTGCCTTTTTTGTGAATAGCAATTGAACGACTCAAGACAATTTAATATTTCTGGATAGAGCTTACAGAATAAAAAAAAATCTATCTGATTTATTATCGATTATCCCTATATAAAAAAGTGATGACCGGTGTGAAGACAAGATAAACGTTATGTGATTGTCTCACGCTGTTCAAACTCTAGTAACATTAAAATGTAGATTTGAGTAATAAAATTGAAAAAACCAATTTTCAAAAATGGAAAATAAAAAAAATGTATAAAATTTATCGTTATAATTCTTTCTACTGCTTCATCTTTAAAAGAAAACAAAACTTTTAAACTGAATTTCATCAAAATCGGCTCAATAGTTCCGGAGATATCGAGCGTGACACACACAAACATTTTTTTTAAAATATGTTCAAAACATACTTCTATAATGTTATCTTAAAACTTTTTTTTTTCATCATCGGAAAGCTTCCTTTTGGAGGAAGCAATTACCAGCTGACAAATAGCACAATCACCTGAGCACCGGCGCGAACTCGGACATAAATTCGCCCTCCTATCTTTCCCGGTCCCGATATAAATTTCGAATCCTTCAAAAATCCCTCTCCCCCTACCCCCTAAAACTGCCAAGGGAAAGAGACGAAGGACGACGACGAACGACAACAACGAGAGCGAGGGAGAAAAAATAGCACACCGCCTCCGCCCATCCCTACACATACACCGAGTCGCGCGCGTAGACAGCGAGGCTCCACGCCACACAGCGCGTAAAGAATGGGACCACGAATTTCTTCTCGGCGAGCGAGCAGCAGCAGCAGCACCAGCAGCAGCCGAGCGCTGAGCACGTATAGTGTCGCGGAAAGTCTCATCGAGCGTGTTTGTCGACGGTCTGGAAAAGACGCAACCAGAGATAGAGAAAGAGAGAGAGAGAGAGAGAGATGGAGATAATCGAAGAGCGTGCGGAGAGATCCGTGCATGTGTGCGGGCGCGTGTACGTGTAGGGAGAAAAGGGCGAAAGGAGAGGTGCGCCTTGCGCAGTAGCGGCAGCAGCACGAAACGACGCTCATAAAAACCTTGATCCCCTTATCGCTAACGGCCTTACTTCTCCGTGTGGATTACCGGTAGCGCGAAATCCCGAAGCGATATCAATAACGCCCTTCTATATACACGAGACCTTCTCTCTCTCTCTCTTTTCCCTTTTGCCCGAAGAAAACCTCGCCCCCCTATATATACCTCCGTGTTTTATGTATATATGCGCGAGAGGTTTTTTTTGTGTTGTCTGCACATAGCTGAGACGCAATTGCTGCGCCTCCCAATAAGTTGTCCTTCGCTAAAGGGATTAAGTTCCGCAAGCGGTGGCGTGTGGAGATGAAAGTTTCTCCTACTTAGTAGGTGAAAATTAAGATGAGACAGGACTCTCTATCTCTCTATCTCGCTCTCTATTGCTTTTGTGCTAATGGGATGTTTCTGGAATCGAGAATCGTTTTCTGTTTGTGTTATTGTTCAATAGGATGGGCTACGGAAGATTTCGACAATATTATAATAATGTCGTTGGAAACTATCTATATGCATATCGCTGAATGAGAGTGATTTTCTCAGAAAGCATCGGGTGCGTTGGGAGCTGTTGTTTTACTTGTTTTGAGGATGTATGAAATGAAAATTAAAATCTCGTTAAATTTTGCGTTTGAGAGTTCCGCTTATTAAATAAAATCGCGGAAAATCATAATTGTGACTGCCGTATTCGTTGTACTACAGCCCTAAAATACAGTGTAGAACTAATGATTTTTGACTTTGTCAGTCTCTATATTACAGTATAATGCAAGTAAATGTATGTTAAATGCATCGTTAGAAAAAAGTGTTTTGCAACTATAAGGATGGTCAAAAAAAGAACACATCTATCTTGCCAACTTAAGATATGCGTTGAGCATATGCTGTACATGCAAGTAAGCAAAATATTTTGGCCAGATCTTTTCCAAAAAAGGTTACGTCGAGACTTGGCACAAATTTTCTTCCACTTCACAGCTCGGAAATCTTGCAAGGAAGCTAAACATAACCCATTTGTTTATTTGCATCAACTGTATACTTAAAAAGTCTGCTTGACTATTACTCGAATACGACAAGCTGTTTACCATAACGTCTTCGTGCTGAGATTAGCACATAAATGCATATACAAATGAAGATAATGAGCCGAAAGCAACACGAACGTCCCTCAGCCTACAATTCGAGGGCCACACGTGTGTAACAATAGGAGCCCCCATCATCGCAATCCGGCAGCCGCACTCGCTTATAAGCTCCAACCCGTTCCAAGAACACTGGTCGCGGCCTCTCAAGATATATATACAGCGTTCAGGATGTGGCTTCTAATTTCTCGGGAACGAACGCGAAGCTTTATGATATGTACCGGCGAGAGGAGAGCGCAGCAGCAGCAGGGATCGCGCGAACTGCCAACGCGGCAGATCGATACTCGACCTCCTCTCTCTCTCTCTCTCTCTCTCTCTCTCTCTCTCTTCTCTGCTCTGCTCTGCTTCTACCTAAGCCCTGTGCGCTACACACGCGATGCTTTTCCTTCCGCGTATCTTCATTCCACCCCCTCTGGCAGCTGCGAAATTGCGCTTCCTTCTCTCTCTCTCTCTCTCCCTCTGTGTGTGTGTGTGTGTTATTTTAGTGAGGGAGACTATGTGCTATTGCAAAACCATGGGAATTGAACGGTCAGAGATCGGTGCGTTATTGAACAGATATATATATATGTATACATATATATACTCGATGTACTGTGTATGTATTGTTGAGCAACTGGTTTCTGCGATCGGGAGCTGCGATTGTTCATACATCTGCATGGTTCTTGTAGATTTTTAGGTTCAGTTTTTTAACCTTTAGCTCAACGATAAAGCACATAGGGAGAGAAAACCAATTTTAAACCATCCGTATTATTGTGATTAACCTATTTCCTTTATCACATCTCCTTGGTGTTACCTATAATACGTGTAATGAACCATCTATACATGGTTGGACAACATATATATGAGTATAATTGTAAACGTCGCCCATACAAAGTTCTCGAAACAGTTCCACAGTTACCATATAATAAAAAAAAAGTAGCAAAGAAGATAAAACGACGAATTTCCCGCCCCACGCCCCGAGTAAGAGATTAACGTTAATACTGCAAGCGAGCGAGCGAGAGAGAGAGGGACGTGATCGCGCAGCATTGTCATCGTTCTGCCGGCCACTCGTGATACTCCGAAAAAAGAAACTCGAGACAGCAGAGCCGGTAAGAGGGGAAAAAAAACGAAGCCGACGAACATCGGAAAAAGAAAAGTAGACGACGAGGATACGCACATAAACGTTACACACCGGAAGACCTTCCTAAAAACGGAGAAAGACGAGCTATATAGGCGTCGCGTAAACATCCAATCGCATCTGATGATAAATTTTTTGCGTGCATTTAGTTCACACCTTTTTCCGTAGCCATGTATAAACATCTTTCTCGAGCTCCGCATGACAACAGCGAGTCACGTTTCTCTCTTTCCCTCGGCTGCTCGTTTCTTTTTCGCTGCAGAGGTACCACGTACGCGCACGTTGACATATTTCAGCTAGGAGCACGGGGTAATTGCCGAAGCATTGATTTCCGTTTAGAGAGGAGGACGCGTGTATAGCTGCGGCGTTTCTACGTGCGCCGACGATGCTCTCGGCCAGTCCGTCCTGTTGCTTGTCCCCCTTTTTGCAATCGTTGTTTTACAAATTCTTGCGCGACTTTGGTAGCGCTGGATTCTGCTAGTGCTAAAAATCTTAGGAGCATAAAGTATATTGATATTTTTTTATATATTTGTGTAATGAGTTGTACATTTTTTATAATATGTCAGGTGAATTAGAAATTTGAATTTCCTCTATCCATATATAATATAATACTAGCTGTAGTTGTATACAATCGGGTAATTTTTACTATTTTAAGGTTAACATTATAGTGATCTCTCTAAATCTAAATATGTGGATAGTCACAGATTACACGTGACTATGCACAGACTGCGCAAGTAGAAAGTCGTCCACGTAGAATATGTAGATATTCATTTATTCAAAATGTAACTTTAGGTTACTTGTTGATTATGTGAACATGTAAGTACTATTAAAATAAGTGACATATCACATTGAAATAAATATATAACCACTATTTGAATAAGTATAATTTCATATTCAAAATCGGATCGAATGTCGAATATTGAATACTGAATAACGGTTCATGTGTCAAAATAAGTTTTATTTCACATTAAATAAGTAAATAGTCACTATAAATAGATGTGTAGGTCAGAGTGAGAGTGGCGTAAGTCACGTATTTTCAAGCATATTTCTCGTTTTAAAATATTTGATCCCAAAGATTTATAGTCAATGCATTAGTATTACGTGCTATTGTTTAGATTTTTTATAATTTAAGCAAAATAGCAATATAGGGCGGTTTTTTTGAGTGTTAGAAATAGTTTCAGTTGTAAGAAATCCATATTTCAATTTTTTTGAAAATGTGACTTACGCCAATCTCATTCTAACACACACATATGTAAAATTGTTATTCTTTTGTCTAAAAAAGAAAAATTTTGGCATTTTAAATCGTAGTATAATTTTTGTATTTATTACTTTGTCATGAAAATGCAGTTCTTACACCATTTTTACAAAAAGATTAATAAATAATAATTAACGATATAATTCTTTTTTTATTTCAAACAAACAATATCAATTTTTTATTCCCCACAATTATAAATATATATTCATGTAAAATATAAATTATTTCAATTTCCGGTTTTAATCATAAAAAACTCTATCATTAGTTGAAAATTTTAGAATGTGATTTGTAATTTATATTTAATTTTGCTTACAAATAATATAATTATTGAATGATGTATTTTCGATATTAGGTATATGTGTTTCTATAAAACGTATAGAGATTATTCAACGTAGTTGGATACACCTACCACAATTAATGCGGAGTAAATTTTGAAGAGAAGATCGAACAACATCATAGCGTCACGGCACAACGGAATCTAATCCGTACGCGTCAATTCCTACATGGCCGCGACATTGCGAGACAAAGGTAGCCGTATCTGCACGTGAAATAGTGAAAATACACTTAATCATCAGCGAAAATACGCTTCACATATGAAATAAGTTCAAATTTTAGATTTACTTTTGTGAAATTATGAGTTCACATGCGACAAAAGTGAAAATTTATCAAATTTATACGTGGAAGTATTTTTCACACGTGAAATAAGTTAAAATTTTACTTATTCATGTGTGAAAATAGTAACTTCACATTTATAATAAGTGACAATTTCACACATTTATAAGTGGTAATTGGCTCCACAATGAGGAAATAAGTGTACATTCCACATATTCAGATTTTAATTTATAATTGATTTTAATACGCCCTTAATGTATCATTTTGATTAACATTAGCGATTTAACCAACCATTTGACATTTACCAATTACCAATTACCAATTCCTATTAGATTGTTACTTAAAAAGAAAAAGATATGAATCCTGAGATTGAACACCGAACACCGGTCCGGAGACGAGAAGCACTTTAATTAATAAAATATATATACATAGAATATTATATACTTTCAACAATGTTTCCAGCGAATATTTCATTGGTACGCGAAAAAGTTACTCAAACGAGTTTCGAAAATTTTCATTCTTATAATTTTTCAGCCGCACTATAGGTATTGAATATTTGAATGCACGTCTTTAGAGAATTCCGCGTTATTTTACAGAGATCCATTAAATTCATGACCTTTCATTAAAGCTATAACGAAATCGCTTTATCGCGTCCTCGTCGCCTTCTTCTAATCGGCCCTTCGGAACTCGTAGAATTCATTACCAAACGTCACAGGCTGCGACATTTAAACGTGCTCGCGGCACATAGAGGAGAGAGAGAGTGAGAGAGAACGTGCGATTCGATTATGTTATAGAACAACGCCGGCAGCCTGATAATGAGGCGGAGTAATGAACGCGGGGCGCATAATTCGAGAAACGCGTTTCGGTATTGCGCAAACACGGCGCCGTACGGCTCGCAATTCTACCGCCGCATAATTAACGCAATCCATTAACGAGTGCGTTAGATCTTTTGTCGCTCGACGTGAGGCTGATTGCGGCCCCGGTTTCTATGTGTATATGTGTGTGTTTTATAAATATAGGCGGTATGCGAGTTCAAGTTGTCACAAATCTATTGAGTATCGACGGCTTATGTGCCGTAATAAGTTTGTATAAGCGTTGATGATTGATATTTGCGCGCTATATAGGAACAAGGCTAGTACTGAGTTGATCAAACTGGATTCTCATAATTTTTTTAAATTATTTAAATATCAGCGATATGTATGCTCAATATGCACAAGTAGTTTTATACCTGATTTTTTATCTTAATCGAACTTGCTATACCAATTAACATGGACAACCAATTATAATTTATCAGCAAATATTCCCCGATTGAAACGAAATGAAAAAGGAACAAACCCATCGCGTCTCGTTTTAAAGCCGCGATCCCAAACTGACACGCAACATCGCTCTTCCCCGCAAGCGAGAGAGGAGGCAGAAATAGGATATATATGTAGGAGATCGGAATCGTCAATCGCCGCGTAGTGGCGCGCAGAGAAGAAAGATCGAGTGGCTTCGAACTGGAGCGAGATGGCGTCCATTTTGCATCTTCGACGGCTATGCTACTGGTGAAGGAGAGTACGAGGGAGAGAGGAAGAGTGGCAGAGATCGACAATTGGACGTTCGCCATCGGCGTGAGCGACAGCGCAGATGCGGCAAAAATATTCACAATTACGTGGACGCGCGCCGCGGCTACGCCACGTGAATAATAGATACCTCCCTTTGGTCTTCTTCGTGGAAGTCCGACTATGTCTCTCTCTCTCTCTCTACCTCTCTCTCTCTGCCCCTCTCTCTCGGATGGCATGAAATTGGCACAAGGTTCTGTACGAGAGCAGCGACGACGACGTCGAGTCTTAGACGTCGTCGACGACGCGTCGACCGAAAACAGAAGATTCCGTCCTCTCTCTCTCTCTCTCCCTCTCTCGGTTCGACGATTTTTCTATTTTCGCCGGCGCGCCAGTGCACTAGGTCGACATTGACAAACGCACACGGTATGCCTCTGCCTCTCTCTCTCTCTCTCTCTCTCTCTCTATCGCAGCCGCAGCTTTTTCGCGAATATTTCGGCCTGCGGACGCTAGTATAGAAACGAGAGAAAGAGAGATATAGAGAGCCAGCAGCGGCAGCAGTAGCATGGCAGAGAGCGTATATAAATCAATGAGTAAACGAGAAGAGAGCGCGATTGCGTTATCGAATTTGTGGAGAGACAGAGAGAGAGAGAGAGAGAGAGAGAGAGAGAGAGAGAGAGCGCCGCCGGAGGGAAAGAGGAGAGTCTCTCTGTCTCTCTCGGTCAAATTGTGCGAGCTCGGGGTTTTGCGCGCATGTATTCGATTTCGCTGGGAGAAATATAAAACTCGATTTGGCGCGATTGGTAATTTTTCCCCGTGGCGCGCGCACCGAATTTATTTTCAATTGAGTTTTCGTATGAAAAAAATAATACAAACAGAACATTGTATTTTTAGTTTTCGTTAATTTCTCTCGTCGCCCCCCCCTCTCTCTCTCTCTCTCTCACCTTTTTTCATCTCTATGACTCCAGCAGATTCATATACGACTGACATTGGCTGCATTTTTTTTATTTGGTCATGACATCGATAATATACGGGCAAATGAATGTATTTGATACTGCGCGAGCGTGTGTTTTAAAAAAAGTTTTGACTGATTGCCGACGACGCATCTTTTTTCGCTGTTTGCTTTTAGTTGGACTCGATATTTTTTAATTAAAAGAAAGACACTATATATAAAAGTTTATTATTGAACCGGCTTCGTATACGCTTTGATCATTTCTCCAAGTATTTAATATTCCATATATAAAATCAGTTTTCGCGTATAGGCTTCAACTTTCATTCCACGCGTATCAAATTTGTTTTCGTCCTAAAAAAAAACTGTCCAAAACAAATTCCAATGCATCCCATGGTGCATCATCGTCCGCTTCATACAAATCTTAAAAAAAACGAGAAAGCAAAAAAAATCGACGCATCTCGCAACAAAACGGTTATTGTTCAATTCGCGAACGCACCGCCTAGGCAGCAACAAAAAAAAAACAATAACCGCGCATCTAACATGGATATTTTTTCAGCGCATCGTAAAAAAACAGCGATATTTTCTTTGAGCCGGAGTGCGGCTCTTACGATTCACCAATTTTAATGTATACACACGAAACTCGAGAGAGAGAGAGAGAGAGAGAGAGAGGTGCAGCCGTGCTACAGTAAACCGACGCGGGGGAGGGAGAAAAATAGAGGGATGAGGTGCAGCAGCAGCAGCATAGCGCACGCCAGGCGAAAAACAAGAGACGTCGGCTGGAACAGGCCTATTATCGGAGAGCACGCGTTTTCAAAATACCCGCCGCTGAACCCGCCATTTGCAATTCCAACGAGTATATATACCGAGCGGTCAGTTATACAGCGAGAGACGGATAGACTTTGGCTGCTGCTGCTGCTGCTGCTATGGCCCCGTATAAATATTGCCTCGCTCGAACCGCTCACCCGAAGAATATCTCGACCCTCCGCCGTTCCTCTCCCAAAAGTCTCTACTTCTCTCTTTTCCCTTTTGCTCTCTTTACGCATCGCTTGCGAGACTCGCTTGATTTTGTGGCCTGCTGATGCTGCTGCCGCTGCTGCTGCCGCTGCTGCTGCTGCTCCAACTAAAGTAACGCGCTGATTCTGATCTTGATGCACTTACTGGTGAAATGTTGGCGCGCAGATCGACAATGATGATAGCGAGTGTGTGTTGTTCGAGGTAATTAATTTTGGTGGGCGAGTTTGAGGAATTTATGGGTGGACACGCTCTGGACTTGTGCGTCGCGTCTGACTGTAACGCTTTTAACTTGCCTATTGTCTCAAATTCTATTTACAAGTATTAAAATTGATTAATATGATATATTTCATGAGGCTTGGAAGAAAGAACAACAAAAGCGTGTATGGATGAAAAGTATTTATGGTAACTATTTTTATTATTAATTAAATATAAATCATACATCTATACTTTCACGATAATATTATATTCAACGAGTTATACAAAAAATGAATGTTTGCTAATCAATATTTATATTTAGTAATCGGATCCCATTGTTTACAGTACATACTGATATTAAAAGCAATTTCGTTGTTATGGTTTCTATTAAAAGCAATTCGTCAGCAAAATAAATCAATACAGATCAAATACAGTACATTAAATACAGGTCAACCAAAAAAAAGCGATTGTTATAATTGAAAATCCGAAAGGTTCATTTTAATCATGGAAGATGGTGGACGAACAAAGGGACTGATTTTTCCGCGGCAAAATCACGAATCCGTGTATCGGCATTCAAATATACACAAACCGCGCAAACCCCAAATCCCCAAGGGTCTCCACCGGAGAAACATTACGCGGTTTACAAAGTCGCGACTCATTTCTCATTAAAGAATTCGGGGTAGGAGGAGAAACGCGTGCGCGCCGGCGAATAAAGGCGAGAGAGCGGAAAAAGGAGAAAAAGGGAGGAGGAAAAACAAGCCGCGGGAGAGTAACCGAGTGCAGACATCCCCTTTAGTAGGGCAGAGAAAGAGAGAGAGGAAGAGGGAGGGAGAGAGAGAAACTATACGATCCGAAAACCCGGCGTTTTACTTAGCGCATAACTCCTTTTCGTGACCCCAATAGAGCTCTATATATCACGGACGGTGGAGCGCACGCGGGCGCAAAAGCGAGAAAGAGTATAAAACAGAGGAGAGAGAGAGAGAGAGAGAGAGAGGAGAGTAGGGGAGTCGGTCTCTCCGCTATATAGCGAAACGCCCAAAATTGGACGAGGGCCAGCCGCGCAGCCACCGTGTCTCGGATTCGCTACCGTTTCTTCTCTCCTTCTCCTCCTCCTTGTTCTTCTTCTTCTTCTTCTCGTTCGTCGGAAAACTATACGCTCTCTTCGCCCTCCTCCGCTGCCGCCGCCGCCGCCGCCGCCGCCACGTTTTCCCTTACCCGCGTCGCGCTTCTTTTTATTTTTCTTTGGCGGACCCGAGTCCGAAAAAGCGGATGAGGAGGAGGAGGTGGTGGTGGTGGTGGAAGGGAAACAAACGCGCTCTCCGAGCTCGGCCTCTGTGTGTATATACGCTCACTCCTCCTCTCGCTCTTTCTCGTGCTCGACGATAATTTATTGTACGAGTTGTTTCGCCTTTTTCCTCTGCGCGTCTCGATTGTTTTTCTTTTGCTATCGATTTTTCCAGCCACCCTATGGGCGAAGAAGTAATGGAATTAATTGATTCTTAATGATTTAATTACGCGCTTGGCTGTTTTGTAAAATAGCGCCCTACAAATTATGAATTTGTGAGCGGAAGTTAACGTGTTTTTCATATCTTTTAAAGTAGATGTGATCTTTTGGTACTATTACTATAACTGTTATCGTTTAGTGAATAATTTATCATGGTGTAAAGTAGCTGCATGCACTTACAAACAAATAGCTAATTAGGACATTTTGATGTGTAGTTAGTCGTATAAATATTCAGATTTGGATTTAAAAGTTACCGGAAAATGTTAAAATTTTAAAGCAGCTAAATCTTCTTCTTTAACAAGAATCTATGATAGGCAAAAATATCATAATTTAGATATCTTTCATTCTCCTGGTCGTCAACCATCAGCAGCAATTGAGCATACTTTCCTGTTTTGTTACATAAAATATAACTAAAACATCTTACTTACTGAAACCTTCCAACAAATTTCATATTACAATCCGCGTAACCCCCCCCCCCCCCCCCCCC
>UELU01029545.1:0-10206 GCA_900490025.1 Megastigmus dorsalis
CCTTAAGGTGGTACGAAATTTTAGCACACAGTCTAGTAAAATGCTTAGCTAATACACCGGTAAGAAAAACTACCATACTTTTTAGCAAAATTTCTTACCGATTTCAGTACAAATTGATATATAAGTAATAAAATTTACTAAGTTTACTAATACATATTATTCTAATGCGTTTGTAATTAGTATGAATGTAGAATTTTACTGTACTGTTTAATAAAATTTACGACCATTACTTATTAGATTTTAGTATCTCGATTATGATTATAGGCTACATGAATAATAAAAATTGTTAAAGAAATAACAAAAAGGCCGCTTTTCAGAGTCTGTCCCACCATTACTTACCAAGTCTGGTAATTTTTCTAAGACAATTTCTCTCCGTGTATATAAAAACTTCAGCGTTTAGGTTCAATTACATTCAATGTTTTACTGCATAATATATATTTTTCATAATTTGTAGCATAGAATATTCATAAATTCAAATAAAGTGGTTCTAAATAGTTATAAAATATAAATATTCATAATTTGTATGAAATTTTAACAATGCAAATCAGCATTTATACGATAAACATTTATCATTTTTTCGCTATTTCCCGAATCTTTTATTAGTACAATAAACGAGAGGCAAATGAACGCGAAAGGGAGGAAACGCATTAATTCTTGATTGTGTAATTATACAAATGTTATTGGATTGAAATTACGAAAGCGCATTCGCAGTAAAACGATGGGTCAAACGAACGCCGACAATTTTCCAGACAAATGTTTACATTGATCGGAAGTCATAAAATACCTGTGCGAGTTCGAGTAGATTTTAGTTTTGAGACTTTTTAAATTGAACTAATTGATTAATATAATTTTTTAATTAAAAAAATTCAACGGTTTGGGAATTTATTTTTTCAATTATATCGTACGTAGTAATTTGTTTAGCTTAAAAACGTATTCAATTTACTTACCCACGAATTCTGTAGGAGTAAGTAAGTTTCGGTTTTTTTTAGCTAAATTCTCTAATGAAGTTATTCGTTCTACAAGTGAGTAAGACAGTATATTTTATTGTTGATAAACACAGAAGTTTGGCAAGTGAGGGGCGAAATAGATGCAAGTAACGAAGCAAGATATATATGTTTCTATAGGCGGTGCCAAAATTCAGCGTCTACGCAACCTTTACGTAAGCTCAAATAAATATATATATATATATATTTATACCTTTTTATGATACACTGGATATGATACGTTATGACCGATATTGCAATCACGAAAGAGCAAATATAGGCATGTGTATACAATCGAATTGTATGAATGAACTTTTTGTATAATTTGAAAAAACTTTTCACGTTGTTTCAATATATGCTTGCGATAAACGAGTATTTGAAGTGAAAATGAACGTAAATACATCTTCCAAAAAATAGAAAATTTATATCTGTTTACTAGTCCTAAGCTCAAGTTCTCTCCCCTTTTTAAGTCACAGTTTTGAACATTTTGATATATGTAAAAAGCTTTGAAAAGGAAACTCTTGGCAATCGATTATTTTTTCCGCGATATGTTTAAACTCCGAATAGAAAAAAAACTCTCTCCCCAAAGCAAGTCACTAAAAAAAATACACCCGCGCCAAATGTACACGAAAATTTCGGATCGCCACCTCCGCACCGTTAAAATCGCATTTTACAAATATTCCATTCCCCGGTAAACAATAACGCCTCGTAACAATTCAGTAGCAATGAAACGCAGCGAGATATAATAGCCACCGCACACATCGCTTTCTGGACAAATATAGGCGATACATACATATATATAGGTAGTAGGAAGCCAAATAGGCAAAAGTTTAGATTGCAATTTTTGCGTCGCGTGCGCGTTATACAGAGAAGAGGAGAAAAAAATGGGGGGTTTGAGGGGAGGTATAATCCGCGTGTCCGACATATCCTCTGCGCTCGGACTGACAAGTTTATAGGCGGACGCGCAATTCAATCGAGAAGTCGCTATACGTGAAGCGGACTCTCTGCGGTCGGACCAAGGGGGGAGGGAGGAGGAAGCAGCGCGCAAAAAAGGCGTAAAAAGAATTGGCAAAATAAAAGGATCGGACTCGACGCGGTGGCTGCTGCTGCTGCTGCTACACGAGTTTTCGATGAACGTAATAACTTTGGGGCCGAGAGCCGGATTTTTTTTTCCCCTCTCACCCCTATCCCTCGTCATTTTTCTTTTTATTCCAAATAATCGAATGAGACGTGCGTGTACGCGCACTGGTAAAATTGACCCGGATCTTGCAGCGAGAGAGATTGTATATATGTATATATATATAATGTGACTGCCGCATGCGTGTTGTACGCGCCAAGACGTGCACAGTTGTGTGTGTGTGTGTGTGTGTGTCCCATTTTCCCGCAGATGCACTGTTCGGGTGTGTATACGCCGAATTTCCCACCGACTTGCATCGCTCGCGGCGATAAGGCGCGACCGTATTATACCTAATCCTCGCCGCGGCAGCGAGTCTTTCCCTTTTTACCTCGGCTTTTCAGCAATGCTGTGGCGCGCGGCAAGCAATGCCTGGAGCGCGTAGCCCAGTCAAAAATATCTGCTTTATCGCGCGGAATTAATGCCTTTGTTGAGAGCCATATAGCTCTCTTTGTTGGAAATACCTCCGTGGACTTAATAAAAGCCGCTGCTTGCGAAGGACGGGCGGAAGAACGGATTTTCCCGGAAATCAAACATTTATCGTCCTAATGTGTTTTATTAAAGCTACCGCATATTTTCTGTGCCAAAAGATTTCTTTTGTAGAGAACCGAGCCGCGCCTCGTAATGCTTGGATCGATTCTTCTTTTTATATCCTTTAAGGAGATTCGGCAAACATCATAATATCTTTTCCATGCATTTTTAAAATGTATATACTCATCGAGTTGAAGATTGTCTAAAAATAATATACACTTTATCGGGGATGAAAGTGCTAAAATGCTCAACGCTCCATTCGCGGTTAACTTTGCCTTCGGGTCGGTATAAAAACAATGGAATCACAGTGGTTTAATCAATATATACCAAAGCTGAAGGACGGCGCAACAAGACTTCCACGGAATGTTCGATGAATCAACGCGAGAGAGATTTTATTAGCCTCTTTCGGCAACTTGTGATGCGCTGCATCTCGAAACCACTTGCAGGATGATGAAAAAGTGGGCGAGTATAGTCGCGCAGCTTATCGACAGCTCGTTCGCGCACAATGGAACCGATTGAGAGAGGCTCGCTTATAGGCCGATGTCCTCGCGTTTGCAACGGTAAAAAATGCATTAGTTCTTGCTAGCCCGCGCTCAGCACAAGTATCAAGCGAGTTGAGTTGCAGTTCCGCGTTAGAGCTCGACTGTTAGACTCGCTCCACTAAGAAGAAGAAGAAGAAGGAGTAGGAGAATGCAGCCCGGAAGAAGTGGAGAAACTAATTAAAGCAGGAAGAGGAGGACTTTTGAATCAGGCAGGTTCCCTGTCACTTGGCGTAAGTGCCGTGCGCTCAGCGGCGCTCTGGTCTCGCTTATATACTTGTTCCTGCGCAATTCCCGTGCACCTGTCTTAGGCGCTCTCGCCGAGAAAGACGAATGCGAATGCCATTGGACGAGGAGGAAGAGCAGCAGGGGAGAAAGTAATGACTCGGGGACGATAACGGAGCGTAAGAGCAATAGATATAAATAAGGAGATCGAGATAAGGATAAACGATTCCATTAAATTTGCGCTCGGCTTAAGCTCCACCGGTCTCGCGCGGGGAACTGGAAACACACGGGCGCAAGCGGGACTAAAAGGACGAGTCGATGTATATGCGCAAACCCGAGAGAGCGCGCGACTATAGAGGAGTATATACGCACACACCTTTTTGTCCTTTTTAATTAACGAGCTCGATAGGAAATTTGCGGGATATATAGGAGGAGAAGGGCTTTGTCGTGGATAGAAACGCGAGAGACATTCCGAGATGAAAAATTCATCGGGGGCGAGTGATAAGCGGCCTTCAACATAGTTCAGCCTGGAATTCGCGATTAATTAATTTTGCTGCAGGGTATACATATATATATATATATAGCTGTAGCAGCGCAAAAAGAAGCGAGTCGCGCGTATAAGAAAATTTACGCCGATGCGCGGTTATGTATAAAGTTTACGGCTTACTTATAAAGAAATTAGCGCATTTCTATATAGACCTCTGTAAAGTCACCGCGTACGAAAGAGGTACTCTATAGATGGGCTGACGAGTATTTGGGTGCAATTGAGCCTCCGTGCGTACACGAGGATATGGAGGATGGAGCCAATCGAGTGCGGCATCAAACGAAAAAAAACGCCTAAAGAGCCGACTGCGAAGAGGCTACTTTCATTTCGCTTTGAAGAAAAGAGGATCTTCGGCCGGTAATACTTTTTCTTTGTTTTCTTTATGCGAAGCTTCTCGTCCTCCTCCCAAATATATATATATACGTATACCTCGTGGCTCCTCGCGACATCTCGAAATCTTGTCGGGGTTGCCGCCACTGCTGCTGATGCTGCTGCTGCTGCTCTACCGCTTGCGCCCTCTCGAATTTCAATGACCTCCCACGGGAAATTGGAAAGGGGAGGGGGAGAGGCAGCTTTTATGCAAACTTGATTCGCTCCGTAGACACGCCCTTCGCATCCTCTTTTTTTTCTGCTCCCTCTCTTGCTTTCCGATGTCTACGCCGCTCTTATCACTGATACCCGCGGTATGACTTGGCCAAATTGTTTACGTGATTTCGCATAATACCGCGCGCGAAATCGATATAGCCGTGCGGTTGAGAGGCTCTCTCCGATTATTAGCATTCGGTCGCCCTCGAAACGAGCTTCGTATAAACAGCTTTATGTATACACGGCGCGGCTCTTTAAAATACGTGCGTATAAGGTTTACAATGTCCAAGGTTCGACTGACTTTGATATTGTATATAATCTAAAAAGCTTACAGATCTCAAAGGTATATACAGACTTTTCTGCAGTCTAACTTAAGAAGTGACTTTTTCATGCAGTATATGGACTCCCGATACAATTCGTATTTGGAATAAATCCCTCCTTACTGCAGCAGCGCAACGTTGTCAAGCATAGCACGCGTAAGTCTTTGTGGACATTATGGATTTTGGAGGGAGAGAGAGAGAGAGAGCCCGAAAGGAAAAAGTCAAGGCTCCCTCGTCTCGGGTCTCCATTTTCCAGCTGCATCGAAGCCGCCGTATACACAGTCTACAACAAAAAAAAAAGCCTATAGAGCCGAAGATTAACGCTCGGGCAACAGCGGCAGCGGCAGCGACAATGTCGGCAATGTCGGCACGGGTCAAAGAAGAAGGTATACAGCGGCGCTAAAAGAAAGACGAGGCTAAAAAGGGAAGCTCGCGAGCTGTATATAAAGGGCGAGGAAGACGCGCAACGCCGGTAACGACCAAGAGTTCCTGTCCGTGTGTTCGTGTGGGAGAGAGAGAGTGAGCGAGAGAGAAAGAGAGAATAGTGCCGGAACATTTGGAATTCCCGGCCGACGGAGTATGCCGCGAAAATGCACGGGTATATAGCCGGCAATATAACGGCGCGAGCGAGGTGCAGCCGAGCGACCGATCGAACTATGTCACTCTCTCGCACCTACACACACACACACACACACACACACACACACACTCTCTCTCTCCCTCTCGTGATCAGCGATCGGTATTCCAATATCAACGCACTGCCCTCGTCCTCCTCCCTCTGCTGCTGCTCCATATATATAATGGGTACAGTGGCAGTAGCAGTAACAGCAGCAGCAGCAGCAGCGTCGAGTTGCGCGCCTTTCTAATGAAAGACTGCAGCAGCAGCAGCAGCAGCAGGGCGATTACTATCCCGCGGGCTCTTTATCGTTTTATCCTCTTATCTCGCTTTAGCCTCCTTTTCCTTCCTATCAACCTTTTTTTCCCTTCCCCTCTTCCCCTCTTCCCTTTCTCACACACACACAGCCCGTGTAGAGCCTCTTATACATATTATATATAAAAGCTCCGGTTTCGCGCGCGCGGCTTTTGCATTAGAATTCCGATACCGCGCGCCGCAGATGAGCCCCTTTCGCCTTTACAATATATATATAATGCATATAGATGCGCCGTACAGCCGCAGCTGAGCTGCCATTGAGATGACATATATATGTACATATACATATAGCATCTTTTCTGCTTCCTACTCCCGTGCAAGCCTCCCAGCGCGTGTGCGTGGGAAATTTCAAATTTTCAAATTTCGACTGTGCGAGACCGGAATCGAAGAGTGCGCAAGCTGACCATATACGCTTCGTATGTAGCATTGAATTCGAATTGCCGATTTACTCACGGTTTCGCTGTTTGTTATTTTAGGTCAGAAAGCCGATATTCTTTTTATTGTTATAAAGCCTTTAGTATAGCTACGCAGAACTGTTACAAATGCACTTTTTTATTAATTCTAAAATTGTTCCACTATACGTATTTGTTTTTTTTTTTTAATCAATATCGATCAAATCGTGTGAGATATATAGTTAATGACCTTTCTGAAAAGCTGTAAAAATTATAAGCCAGTGATTTATAATCGTAATTTTTATTTAAGACTTTTTAGTTTACTGCAAGCTATTGATTGGCAAACGCTCATAATAAGAAAAGTTTAAATTCCAAGAATTTTAATCAATGATATAGTCAATTAAGAACGCAATTTTTCTTTAGACTCCAAGTTGGTGCTTTTATGATTATATTTATTACTAAAATTTAGCAATAAGTCTTGTGCGTATTGTTCTGAACAGTCATTTTATAAGTTGTAAGAGTAATATTTTGTAACAACTTGAAGCGGATAAGAGAGGTTGCATTTTATCAAATTTATTTATATCATCTGCGACAATTGAACCTTGAGTCTTGATAAAACTTGTGTCGTGTTCTTATCGCAATCAGTTATTTATGGCATATTTTATAATAAGGTGTCGCATCGGTATGCCGCACGTTATATACACAAAGCATTAAGTTGGGCGAGAATTTGACTGAAAAGAAGTTATGATTTAATATTCATGTTCATTGTATAAATGTTGATAAAAGAATGCCTTGAATTATATGGGCTTTATCTATTACAATTAATTGCGCAACTCAATTTGAGCCAATATAAGAATTTCACCAATGAGTATAAACAATTAACGTTAAAGTTAAAATCACTCTTTTAAAGCGAATTTTCCTTCAAAGTGAGTAGATTTTACTCTGAATGATAAAGCATAAATACAATTTAAATATACATACAAAATCGGTTAATATTTCATCGCGATTCGTCTCATGCGAAATATGTTAAAACACTTTATTTATTGATTTTTACCTCGACACAAAACCCGAATGTATTTGAAATATCTGTACATCAATTTCTTCAAAATCCGATAAATTAAATCTCGTTGAATTGTTTTCGAGGACTCGTTCGAGCCACGCTGATATATAAATTTTTTTTCCAAATTGCCAGCCTAATTGAATTCCCGTATTCCCATTTCAGCAGAGTTAATCGTTTTACGAAAATTATAATTGCGTTACAACTGTGTGTGTGCGCGCGAGGCTGTTCTCGCAGGGGGCACCGACCCGAGCAGCATTAGCGCGATCAAGAAATTACACATCCGCACTGCATCGCAGCGAGAGTTTGAAATATGAGAAATTAACCGCTTTGTGTAATAACGCCAAGTATATACATGGGTACACAAGTATAGTCGGCGGTATAGGCGAGTGCGAATAGTCGGCGAACATTTTTCCAGAATGCTAACCCAATTTTGCGCGCGGAGGAGGCGATGCTACAAAATGCCTCGTAACCTTGTTATATATATAAAGCCACACTTTTTCTGCGCGCTCAAACTCTTTTCCATCGTAATGTAAACACGATTACGCTCGAGAGATATGTATGATATATATATATGTATATTCGGCACAGTTGGTCCTTGCTTGCTCTACAAATTAAAAAGAAAAAAAAGCCCGAGTTATACCGCGCGCGTTTGCACGCGAGTTATCGGAGCTGCGTTTACTCTCCGATAATTTTAATTCGCCGAGAACACGCTATTCCCCGATATTGCTCATAGCCAATATCAGGTGAAGTATAACGCGTATTTTAAGCCTCGAGGAGCCGCACACGCTGTAATCACCGATCCAAAGATGCGAGTGCTTCATTTTAGGAAATCCTCTATTGGATCCATTGGGCGAGTATTAATAGTTCAGTTTCTCTGGGAGCTACTTCTTTCTCCACAGGGAACCAGAAAATCGCACAAATTCCGAGTGTAATGCAATCGACGCGATAATTATCGCAGGATATCGGAGCGTCCTGTTGAAAAAAAATCACGTGTACCTATAGAGAGAGAGAGAGAGAGGGGAGAAGTGCGCAGTGCACGGGGAGAGACATCAAAGGAGTATCGGGTAAAGACGAGAGGAAAAAGAGGTCAGGATATAAGAAAGGCACAATCGAGGAAATGATGCGAGTACGCGCCGCGCAGCCTCTCTCTCTCTCTGTCTCTCTTTCTCCTCTGTTTTTCCTCCTGCACAGCGTGCGAGCTTATGCAGCAGCCCCGCGGATTCAAGTGGCGGAAAAAGCCAAGGACTCTCCTTGCGCGAAATTTCCACGAGTGCTTCTCCCCTCTCCGTCTCTGTCGCTCGCTCTCTCCCCCTCTCTCTCTCTCTCTCTTTGGCATCCGCGCTCGATATATGCTAACGAGCCTGCCGGCCTCTTCTTCTCCTTTCCTTCTTCTGCGCGTCTGCTTTATCTCTTCTTTGTGCATGTACTAGGGCCTCTTTCTCTCTCTCTCTCTCACTCTCTGTATACGGTGTGCAGTGCAGCGAACAAGAGAGAGAGAGAGAGAGAGAGCGAAGGGGCGCGCGCGAGCGCGAAAAGTAAACTTCTTTCGCTAGTCTCTTAAGGCAACTGCAGCCGCTCCATGCGCGCAGCTCCGCAGAGAGCAGCTCGCGCGCGGACTCTTTTACATTTCTCTTCAATCTTCCTGTCTCTTCGTTTTCCCTCGCCTGCCTGCCCTTCCCCCCGTCCCCACCCCCTTTCCTTCCTTTCTCCCTTTTATGTGTGCGCCTCTTTTTTCTCTCTCGTCCGCCCGCGCCAGACCCTCTCTCTCTCTCTCTCTCTTTATGTATATATATATACATTCGATTTTTCTTGCCGAGTAAAATGGAAACACTCGCAGCTTCCTCTCGATAAAGCTGAATCGAAGCGAAGAAGGAGGAGGATGAGGAGGGACGTACCGCTGAAGGAAATTGGGAGCTATGTCTTCTTTGCCGACGACTCCGCGCAAATAAGTTATGGTAATTGCTGCGCGCTGTCTCTTTCTCGGTATCTATGTGGGAAAAAATGTGTACCCCTTTTGTGCAGCGCCTGAAAACATTCGCGCCCCCAAATATTTGCTTTAAACTTTGCGCTGTACTTGTTTTGTTTTTGCTTTCCGCTCGTTCTTCCAAAATCAACAACTTTTTCTCATATATATAGCTGTTTATACACTCAAATCTTCGAAACATCCATTTTTCGCTCATGCCATATTCCACTATAAACTGAGCATTTGCAAAGTAAAATTGATGTATACTCTAGTTCTATGAAATATTGCGAGGATTCAAACCTTCAAAATACCCCGCGCATTAAATTTTTGCAAGTGCAGATATATGAGGAACTCTTAAACAAAACCGCGTATAAAAGCTGCAAAAGCGATAAGAAAACGAAGCGGATAAATGAGAAGCGAGTTTTGTTGCAACACCGAAGAGCAAGGAAAAGAGAGAGAAAGGGTATATAGAAAGGTGCGTGAACCGCGGTCGGTCGGTCGGTCGGACGTCATTAACCGGCACGTGCATGCGAAAGTCGCGGCGGTCGTCTGCATAGTCTTCACCGCTGTCAGGACACACTGTATACGCATGCAGTACTCGGTGCGTGCAGTATATAGGAGAGGGGGAAGGGGAAAAGGCTTATACAGTCAACTGGCGCCTGTCCCTCATGCATTAAACATGTATATCCGGCGCCTCGACAAGTTCTTGCTGTACATTCCACGGCACAGACTTCTTGTTTTTCACCTGACTCTGTGCGTGTGTGCGTGTGTCGCGACAGGACGGCATATTATCGCCCGTATATACGCGCTACTCAATATTGCAGGTGAGTCAAGTGCACGCATGGATTTCGTTGCACGCTCGTGTATGGATTCGGATCTTTGGCGTTGCAGGGAGTTCATTGGTATTGGATTGGTCTAGTTTTTTTTGTCCCCCCCCCAGTATGGCGAAAGTAAAATGT
>UELU01029584.1:0-61095 GCA_900490025.1 Megastigmus dorsalis
AGCTTGAGCTGAACTCATCAAGCAAGATGTGATTGACGGTTACAGAACATCTACAGAACTAGTTCGGTAAATTTTGTTTGATCAATCGAGTAAAAGAAATTAGGCATACTTTACCTAGCCAATCAAGTAATTATTGTTCGCTTGAGTAATAAACTTGAGAAAAATGTTTAATTTTCTGCGTTTTATTTTTTATTTTTAATATAGTACATTATATAAGGTAACGATAAGTATATAATAATCATTTACAAAATATGCCTTGTATTTTATTTTATTTTATTTTATTTACTGTCGCTTGCCACTGTAGTTGTTTACACCGTGTGATATGTACATAGCAGCCGACAAGCGTATTTAATACACAGGGTGTACAAATTAAGAAAATATTGAATATATAAAATTAAGACTTATAAATTAAATAACTTGAAAAGTTAATGTTTACATTTTAGTAAAAGAGAGTGTATTATACACACTCGCGATTGGAAGACGGCAAAGTAATCTTTGCTTGATTATTTAGGCACTTTGTATTTGACTGTTATTTCAGTATGTATTACCGAATATTTTCAGTAACATTTGCCCAATAACTTCAATACATTTTGCTTAATTCTTGCTTCAGTGTAATCTGCCGATGTAATTAAGTAACGTTTGCTTGCGATTTTTTCCCGTGTATTTATTAACGTATAATGTTTTACCATTATTTACATATATAATATAACTTAAAAAATATATATATATACATATTTGAAATTTAAAGTAGAACTATAAAACTGAACTTCATATTAAATGTTCAGGTTTTTCAATGCTAACGACGATATACAAAAGTTTTCCCATATTTATATAATTTCTATAATTTATTATGGACTGAGTGTTCATGAGTACCTTTTCTTCTTTTTAAATTTTTTGAGGAAAAAATAATTTTCACGTAAATAACCTTATGAAAAAGTAGGACACCCATCAGAATTCATCCGCTCATCCAAATACACCAGAATACAATCGATCCCCTCCAGCTGCATTAAAAGTCTTAACGATGCTCCCATAAGTTTCCTTAAAAGCACAAACTCGTCCCGCAAAAAACACAAAGAACACAAAAAAAACCACCGCATATATCCGACATCTCGAAACGAAGAGTCGCGCATCGGCAAAAGACTCGTATTTAATCGCGTATGTACGCAGCAGCAGCAGCGCGTCCAATCACTCGGCTAGTCGTCATTCCTCTCCCGACGAGCTTCATCATCGTAACGTCAAAGAATTAATTCCGCAATCCCATATCGGGACTAGCGCACCGCTGCGCCGCGCGCCCGCGCACCTCGCGAACAAAGCCAGAGAAAAAGGAACAGCAAGAGCCATCCTCCTCCCCTCAGTCCGCACGTCCCAATATACCTGAGCAATAAAGACGTGCATCGGAGCGGAGGTGTATATATATATATATATATATATATATATACGTATACATACGAGTGCAGTGCTGAAAACTGGACGGATAATGAGTAGAAATATGGCAGAAGTCAGAAGTCGCTACTTCCAAGACGGAAAGATGGATACAAGCGCTGCTGTAATACGAGGGAGTAAACACGAGTGGAATATTAAAGATATACCGAGGAGATCTTGATTCATACTTGGTGCACACGGCCAGTTCAAGTGTGTACGGGTATATAGGTATACGGACGAAGAGGGCGGAGGAAAGAATGATGGTTGAAATTAATGAGGAGGCAGACGAGACTTCGAGAGGGAGAGAGAGAGAGAGAGAGAAAGAGAGGGAAAAGAGTTGCTGGATGAACGCGCGCTATACGATAGAATGTATAATTGAGCTCCGAAACAAACGTTGCCTCGATCTGTATAAAGTGGGAATCTTTATTTAGAACCTACATTGTTTATTTTTCAAAACAAACCGCGAATGTACACTCGATGCCGATCCGGTACGTAGTATGCGGCCTATAATGAAAGCATCTTATTAATATTTATAGCCCCAGCTATAACAGATATATAGAACGAAACAATTAGCATAGAGAAAAGCTTTCCTTTTTCATTTCTCCGCACGACTTTCTCACGTTCGCAGAGTTGCGCGCACAGAAGCTCGAACGGCGCAATAAATAATAACGATCGCTCGCTCGCGAGACCTAAAAATCCCTCTCTTCCTCCCGCAGCTCGAGAAGCGATAAAAGCCAAAAAGAAAATAGAAGCCCGACTGGCGCGCGCATTATAAAAGGACGTCCTACCAATAAAAGAACGCGAAACCAAAATTAAAACGAGAGAGAGAGAGAGAGAGAAAGAGAGAGACTGCGCCTGTACGCACTGCAAACAGTATATACACGAGCGCAGAGAAAGAGAAAAAGAGTCTCGGCAGCGGTAGCATCGCCTCGAGGAAGCCGAACCCTCTCGCAATAATATAAACATTGATTAATTAACCGTTTGACGCATTGGCTCGAGGCAGCGTAGCGCTGCTGCTGCTGCTGGAGCTTGGATTAATGAAACGAGCTACTGCGCAGCGCGCGAAAACCCAGCAGCGAGAGATTGCCTTCATCTCGCCTCTGCAGCAGTCTCTTATATACATATATTCGCCCTTCTGGCTTTTCCAATTTAGGTGACCAGCTAGCGAGTACGTATGAGTGTAATTAGCCGCCTGTACGTGTAATTCGTGGCGAAGAACCGATGCGAATTATTAGCGAATTACCAACGATGTGTTATCATTATGGCTATGTGTATGAGTTTTTTGGTTTTTAGGGGAGAGATGAAGCGCTGGTTTTATTGCGTTGCGCGCTGAATCGCACGGGGATGATTTATTGGGCTCGCGGTAGGATTTATCGACTCGCGTATGCGCGCGTTACGTTTAGGCTTTGCCGCCAACTCGGGATATAATTTGCGCAAACATCGATGCAAATTGCACTTTATTTTCAGTCATTATTATGCTATAAATATCGTTTGTGTACGGGGTTGGAGAACTGATGTAGCTGCTGATAATTAAGTGCTCCAATTGGGATGAAAACTTTTGCTTCCTAATGTAAACGTGAGAATATGTGTCTTGTATTTGGTCGATCGCTCTAACTTAATAAGCAATGATATTATTTCAAGTACCACTAATGAAAATCAGACTTATTATTAGCATCGTTGCTCCAATATCAAATGAGTTGTTTTATACATAATCGATCGATAATGTTCAATATTTAGCAGTTTGACATTTATAAAAATAAATAGCTGGTAATGCAATTATCTGAAATTCCATGAATGTAACAAATGACACTTGACACTTGAACTATCTATCTATTTCGAGGACGAAATAAAAATTTTCATTTTCATCAGTAGTACCCCAAAGGAAAAAAAGAAATTTCTCAAGTGTTTGGTCTCTTCCACCCGTCGTGTATACCACCATAATTCATCTCCTCGCCGCGGAGTGTGCACTTCAATTTTCACGCGATTTCATATGGGCTGCAATTTGGCGCATAAGACACTGCAAGTACTACGCGAGAGGAGTCTGCAACAGCAGCAGCAGCAGCAGCAGCTGCCATACCTCCTCTCGTGTCATTGTCATTGAGCATTATTGCGCAACGCCTCGCAATCTCGTTAATTACAAGCCATTTGATTGATCGCAGCTATACCAAAGGTGTATAGCAGCCAATATGTGTGCGTGTGTAAGCGCGTATAGCGCAAACGTGGCCTCACCTGGGATATAATAACGAAACTCGTGTAACGACTAACTAGGATGATGATTAACGCGTTGGAGAAAAATAGAGAGATTGGAAATGAACATTCCTTGCGTTCGACGTGGCATGCAAAAAGTTTCTTCTTGATTCGCCCGCAAAGGCTGCGAGGCGATGTGTCATTTGTTTTGCTTGTCCCTTTGCTTTGAGCCATCTGCCTTATGTGTCTTATAAGTCTTTAGCTACTGCATGCGTGTAAAACAAGTTTTGTATAATTATTTCTGTACACAAAGGATGAAGCGATAATGTGGAATTATAATTTAGGCAGCTAAAGTTTGATTGCTTCTTTAATAGGCATTACAAATTTTCTCTACCTCCAAGATTAAAAGAACTTCGAATAAATGTTGAGCAAAAGCAAAAATGACAATAACATTCGTACAACTGAAACACTATACGGTACACCCTCTTCTTAAATGAACCAAAATTAATAAACATTAGCGTCAACAAATATCATTGAACTCGATACTCCATTCGCCTGCACGAGAAAATCAAATCGCAGTCATTAGATCCGAGACGGTCGTCGCGCCACGGAGAGAAAAACAAAGAGCAATAACGACGAGTTCAATGCAGAGAGTGCCACGAAAGCGCAACCAAGTGAAACGCGCGTACCTCGTGCTCACGTGTCATTAGCGGCTTTTCACGCCTTGCTAGATTATAATCCCCTCTCATAATAGCACCTGCATGTGCACCTTTCGACTCACGGTATTATTCAGAGTTGGACGTCTCGCACGTCTGTACGTTCGCATAGTCGCAGGTATTATACTCGAAAGAATTTAGCTCGATATCGAGATGCGATTCGATGGGAAGTAGAATCGCGATAAAGTTTAAGTATTGTTGGTGGATGCCGAGGTGTTCCGAGGTTTCTATTTGTAACGGCATTGAAGCAACACGACGGTTCCGTTTCTATGCGACTGAGAATATTAAGACTACTAATGGTGTACTCAAGTCCATAGGTACAACAAGACTCTTTTTACTCTATAGTTTTACAACAAAAAAATGTCAGTTGGTGGTTAGCTGTCAAAATTCGTTGATTATTGCACATGGAAAAGAGTTTGTCCATTCGTTCATCTAGGCGATATTCTAGAAGAAGTTTAATTAATTCAGTAAAATGATTTAAGTAGTGTTTATCGAAAGCATACTTGGCTTTTGAAAAAAAGATCAAATCTTGATACAATAAAATATATCTTTTTCTGTCATGACGTTATTTTTCATTTATATTAAGGAGGTTCTCCTTATACGTAGGACGTCAAGTACAGAATCCACTAGATTTGACCAGTGCAGTCGGTATATACAGGTATATATTCTGCATGTATAAACTATAGGCAAATGAGATTTGTACATGAAATATGTATAAATATTCCCTCTTATATCTACTCCCTCTTATTTCACAGTTAGCCTATGGTACTTAAAAAAATTGCTAAAAATTAAAAAAAATTTCTATTGCTATAAAAAAAAACTCGAAAGCTGTAATCGTCAATTAATTTATAATCGGAAAAAAGAGAATAGTTCCCATAAGACTACGTGTTAAAAAAGCAATAACAAAAATATTTAAATTTCGGCTTTGGGGTACCCTAGCCTCGCAAAATTTTAACTGGAGGTTCGTCAATCATTTACCTTGGTACATAAAAATTTGTAAGTCGTTAACATCGTCAATTCAATTATCGAGAGAACGCCCTTAATATATTGTATACTTTATTTATTCAATTATATGAGGTATCGAATCAAAATTATGTAAATTGAAAGTTCTAATTTCTGAGTGTCTATTTATATTTAACTTTTCCTTATGTGCATCACAGTCCTATATAAATTTTACACTGCAATCTGAAATCTTTTGAAGTTGGCTTTATATAATATCTAAGCCTTTAAGAAGTCTATATACAACACAAAAGTTTTCGTTCAACGCTCGGTGTAACACCTTCCGCTTCGATTCCTACAATAAAACGAAGTCGCAAACACATTTTCAGCTCATACAATGCTTCCTATGTTCTTCAAACGACTAAAGGTAACGCACAGCAAATCATAACTATAGATTTATTCCAGCACGACACGGAACCGGCGCTCGGGGTTATTTATTAACGGATGATCGGGACATAGCGTGGCAGCAGCAGCGGCAGTAGCGGCGCATGTAATTCTATCATCTGATAAGCCGCGAACACGCAACACACTCCTTCGCACCTAGAGAGAGAGAGAGCAGTCGCAAGTGACGGCAAAGCCAAGGAACAAATAACAAGAAAAAAAAAAGGAAAAAGGGAGAAGCAGTCCACTTCAGCTGGCGCGGGAGCAATAAAACAAAGAGGCCGAAGTGAAAAACGGTAAGGTTACTTCAAGGAGCCAGGGATGCACGCTCCTCGTGACTTCCTTCTTCCTCTTCTCTCTACCTCTCTCTTCTCCTCCTTCAGCTGACGCGCGCGCAAGTTCGCGTTATACACATCAGCCTGGAACTAAGAGTCCAGTTGAAAATCGAGCCGGCAAACGCCCTGAAATGAATGGGTAATGATAATAACCGCGCCGCGCGATAAACTTCCCGGAAAAGTGCGCAGGCGCGTCGTGCTCTTAGACGCGGCGTCCGCGTCGGTCGCAGGAAGACAAAAATCGGGAGACAGCTCGCGGAAGTTTCGCCGCGGCTGGACGACGGCGGCATAGACGCTCGTTCCTCCACCACCACCACCACCACCACCTCCGCAAGAAAACTACCGCGCGGCAAGTTGAGTAACAGCAAGAAGCTGCTGCACGAGCGGTAGAAGAATCCACGGCAGCGGCAGTATCCCCTTTTTCGAAAGACCGAGAGAGAAACAGAGAGAGAGAGAGCGTTTTACTCCGGAACGGCGCGCGTGCTGCATTACGTCCGTATTACGCGTAATGATAGGCCCGCAACGCCTCTATTATACATCCAGCAGCAGCAGCAGCAGCCGGAGCAGCAGCACCCGCATGATCTTTCTCTTCTCTCCGGCAGCAGCAGCAGCAGCAGCAGCAGCAGCAGGAGCAGCTCTCAACGACTGCCTAATTATAGAACAATGGCGAGAGCGAGAGAGAGAGGGAACCTTTAAAGGGCCTCTTACTTTTCTGACCTCGCGCTTCCGAGGCCCGGCCGCACCGCGCCGGCGCAACGATGATGGGCAGTATAAGCTGGAGCTGGTGAAGCTCGCGAGAGCGGCGCGCCGGCTTGTGCAGCATGTACCGAGAAAGGACGCCGAGTTTCGTAGCTCCTGCTGCTCCTGCTGCTGATGCTGCGGATAATGCCTTCTTGCAGGAGGCGTTAAATATATGCGCGGGAGAAAGAGAGAGAGAGAGAGAGAGAGAGAGACAGAGAGACAGAGAGTTCGGTATATAAGGTAATGGATGGAGCAGCTTGCGAACCTGCATGTTGCGCACTGCGCACCTGATGCGCACCTCTCCTGCATTCTAATGATTTTGAATATGCCGCCGCCACCGACGCCGCCTGCACTTTGTTTAAGCGACTCTCTCTCTCTCTCTCTGACTCTTGCTATACGGGAGAGAAAAAAAAAGTGGAAACCGAGTTGATTATGTTAATGATTCGCGCTTCAAGTTAAGCGGGACGCTTTGTGCAGGCGATATAACTTTTGGAAATGAAATGCGAAATTAGCTTCGGCCTGCCCAGAAGCTCGAGAACGTTCAAGCTGTTTGTTGGCGTTGATAATAACAATGAGCAAACCCGTTTAGTTTTAAATGGTCAACCTAATTCATTTTTTAATGCAGACATTGGTTTGTATCAGTTAAGGTTACTTTATCCGCATTTTTCTTGGACTTGGAGTAAAAATATTATATATTTTAAACAAGTTTTACGTCAATACTTCTCAGTAAGTAAGTTAGTCCTTTTATATTAGATCAAAGTATCAATCTGTGTAGGTGGGTAAGACTCACTTGTAAAAGTATTATTGCACACGTGCAGCTGTATTGACTGCAGTTTACTCTGATAAACGTATGAATTGCAAAGGCATTATCCATTCATATTATAAAATAGCCTAGTCATTATAGATCTAATGCATTATTAAATCTATTATTGCTGCGAGTATTCAAAACGCAACAATAAATTTAAGCTTTCTTTTAAGCTCAGGATTAAATATTAATATGTTCATTGAAGTTTGACATGCAGATGAAGTAAATACGTTATTTCAATAGCATTTCATTACATTTTTATCAATAAATTTAAAATATATCAAATTTTATATATATGTGTGTGTGGGTCATTTCACGTCAAATGGATCAAGGCATTCGCCAAAATATGGAGATACTTAGAAAAATGGTTGTTGACTTAAAAAAATTGTCTTTCCACGTATTTTAAGATGTTGTGTGACAAAATTCGAAAATCCAATATGGCGGCCCAATATGGTACCTGAAAGTGTAAAAAATCAAGATTCAAATCAGAGTAATTATTTCTTATAATTTCAAGGTCGCTGGACCATAAACATTTTGAGACGAATTTGTTAGTAATATTTTCACTGGAGGGAGTTTATTGAATAAATCTTGATTTTTTTTACACTTCTAGGCGCCATATTGGGCCCACAAATTGGATTTTCGAAATCTGCTACATAACATCTTAAAGTACTTGGAAAGAGAAAATTATTAAGCCGAAAATTATTTTTGCATAAGTCTCTAAATTTTAGCGAGAGCCTTGATCGATTTAACGTTATATCACCCATGTATTATGTATATAAAATTTATTCATATTCTATATCATCTAGTTTACTAAAAGTATATAAAAATTGAAAAGTACCCATCTAAATTAAATTATTATAGTATGCTATATTTATAAAACTGTATAACATGTTCTGTTTATATATGTATATGCACAAATTCTTACTATCCACTTCAAATAAATTCTTCTTCTTATATACAGCATATTAAATCTATTAAGATTGGTAAAAAAATACATTTCAACCAAAAAAAATTTAGAGTACACTGCCAAACTTTGAAAAGCGTCTGCATCGCAACTAACTGCACCTCCGTCGTTTATTTTCTTTCGAACGCAGAAAAAAAAGACGGCTGACACGCTGCAAAAAAAAACGAGCTAAGAAAGAGTGGGAGCGGCGGTAATATCGAGCTCAAAAGTGGGAGCAACCGAGGGAAAGAGAGTATATATAAGGAAAGGCAAGAAAGGAAAGAGTGAGATGCGTGGCCAAGGGGACGTAATTGCCCGAAAGACATTATACGATAGGCCATCACCGGGGCAGTTTGTTCGCGCGCGAGCAGCACTTATATACTCCTCTCGGCTGCTCTCTCGTACCTACAGCGACGCAGCGAGCGTTAGCGCGCGGCTGCAGAAGCGACGACGGTGGTGGCGAGCGCCATTACGCTGCTGCAGAGGCCGAGAGGTAAAGAGCGAAAGAGAGCCGGCGCTTGCCACCGCCGCCGTTCCTGTATGTACTACGGGAGAGGGGAAAAAAATCGAGCCGCGGCATCGCACACGTCGCGATCGGTGTCGCTCTCTTGTGTGTTATACTCTGCAGCAGGAGGGAGAGCTCTCGGGTCGTTTTGTTCCGCGCACCACCGACGAGGATGAAAAGGCCGGCTATAGCAGCCTCCTGATGGCTTTTGATTAAATGCGCAATTTGCTTTTTGCAGTCGACGCCGCCGTCGCCGTCGCGTCCGTTACGAGGCGGCAAGTGACCGCGGTTATATAGAGGGAATTCTCGCGCGTAATGAGGGGTCCATAGAGGATAAGGGTGGAAAATCGGGATGATTTTTTTCAGCTTCGCCACACTGCTGCGGCTCGCCTATTTGATTTGCACGCTGATGATACCTGTTCTTGCACTTATATATGGGGAGGTGGCGCGAATCTGAAATTGTTTGTCGACTTAATCGGCAGTTTGTAGACCGAGGTGATCGAGCTTTTACAATTACATATTCTTTCGTTTAATAAGTGTGTATTTGTCAGTGCACGTAGACTTCTTTATAATTCAATTATGTGAATTGTTCCTATTCCGAGTGTTCTGATCGTAAGGTATCAAGGTATGTTAAAGCTTACTTTAGATTTATACTTATATCAACCGAAAATATTGCTTATTGAAATTCTAAAATAACATTAAACCATCAAGATCAAGTATCAAGATTTTAATCCAAGTGAAAAAGAAAAAGAAAAAGTCAGGGCTTAGCAAAAGGGTATTATCGCAGAAAATCGATTATAAAGATACACCGTGCAAAAAGTTGACGACGAAATAAAATTAGCGATTACTATACTTTTTGTCAGGATCATTTCAGTTAATAGAATACAATCATCGCCACAAAATATCCGGCTCTAACCAATGCCACATGTAACCAGAGAGAGAGAGAGAGAGAGAGAGAGATCGAAACGAACAAGCGCACAAACACATCCTACCATTAAAGCGCGAGCATATATATATATCGAAAAGAGAAAAAAAATAGCCGAGCGAAAGAGAGACTCATTCGAACGCGATCGGAAAGCTTCTGCACGCTCCATTAAGTTTAACAACGTCCGAAGCCGTAAGCGCATGCACGCCGTCCCCCCGTCTCGGGGATCAATTAAAGAAAAAGAGAGTAGAGCCTATAAATCGCCAACTCCATCAAGCCCATACTATATGTATATATATACGCTCGCGCTGCCAATCCACGCCCACGCAGCTCTGCAGCGTAAGTGCACAACTCTCTCTTGCTCTTGGATACTGGCACACAGGCACGCGCACGCTCGGCTTATAAACAGCAGCCACGGCCATCGCTGCATTACACTTATACATTGGCAGGTGGTCTCTCGTCATAGGCGTAACCGCTCGCTTACAAGCCAGCCAGGAAAACTCGTCTGCGCGTCTCTCTCTCTCTCTCTCTCTCTCTCTCTCTCGTACCACAACGAAGACGACTTCCGTCTGCATATACACTCTGCACCGCTCACGCGGGGATCGCGGCCTTGAACGTCCTCCTCCTCCTCGAGGCGTTTCTCTCTCTCTCTCTCGCGCAGTAGTTTGCAATTTTCAAACGCGACGTGCATGCGTGCGATGCAATCATGCAGCAGCGCGAGTCATGTGTGCGTGTGGTGCTCGTCTCTTTTGATACGCGGGCCGGACTACTGACTCTCTCTCTCTCTCTCTCGTCTCTCTCCTCCCCGATAATCGGCGCGAGAGTGGCTTCTTCTTCGAATGCGCCGCCGCTTCCGTTTATTTGGCTCGATCTTCCCTGGCCACCGAGACGCCCGCTCTCTCCCTCTATCTCTCTGCTTTTATTCTCGCAGGTGGAGAGGTGATTATGCATCGGGAAATTGTTTACGTCACGCGCCGCCTGCGCGAGAGCAGTTCGAGACACAGATCGCAGAAGAGAAAGAAAGACGAGTGGATTTAGCTTTGTAGCTGCTGCGGTAGCTTCTGTTGTTATTTATTTTCCTAAACGGCTGGTCCCTTTTTCTTTACAATTCAGCGGATTTTATGGTGGATGTGAACAAGTGATTTTCTATGCATAGTTGTAGGAAAATTGTGCTTAATGATGGCGAGACCGGTGTTTATGAGATGCAAATTTTTCAATGGTAGCTTTTGACGTACGGTACGTCACGTACCTATATACTTTGCGAATAGTAATCGTTGCATTTAATATTCCGAGACCACTTCATTATCAATCTTTCATCGTGAATAATGAGAAATATTAGAAACACGTTAATTTACATAATTGGTTTGAAAAATCTTTTTATTTAGATCGAGCTATACGATGCTATCGAATTATCAAACTCATCCAAAGATGGGAAGCCTTTTTCCTATTCAAACACACTTACAGATTATTTCTCACACTATTAATACAGTCAAACAGCTATGACCGCAGCGAAAATCATCATTATCATCCAATGATCCACCTCATTCGTGAGACCGCGCTCGGGAAAATTGTCTCGCGGCCGCGTATAAGCGGGTCCATTACAAACCCCCCCGCTTCCCCACATATACACGCCAAGCGGTAATAAAGCGCATTCTTCGCGCTCGCAAAAATGCCCATCACCACCGCCACCGAGAGTAGCTATACTCCGTTCTTTTCTCCTTTCCTCATCATCAGCGCGCGTATCTATCCAGCCGGCTAGCAGACGCTCCATCACGTGTCTTATGGTTAACCGTGGAACACTCGGCTAGCTACTGAAACGCTGCCGTATGGAGGATTCCGTATAAAGTCGGTAGATGAAGGGTGGGATCTTCTTCGATCGTTATTCTTGGATAATCAGTGGTTTTAGAGTGATTAATACTAGTCTACATGATTCATGATATGCATTTCTACATTTGCCTAAGTTTCTAAATTTTTATTTTGCTAAATTGCTCTCTTGATACCCGTTACAATAGAGAGAAAGTATTAAGCTGGTATCCGACTAAAGAGGGAAAATCCATCGGGGAATTTCCAACAAACTGAGAAATATCGGTATTAATTACAAATTGAGCGAATTAAGTAGTAAAACTTTAAAATATGTCCCCGTTCACTGGTACATAAAACAGCATTAAACGGCCTCTCGAACAGAATCAGAAAATTCCCGAGCGACGAACGGCTTCGAAGGCGGGAGATGCCCCATATGCACGCAAGTTGACATGCACGCGCGTCTTTCGCGCGGCGATGCGGCCTCTGCACCGGGGGGACGTGGAACGCGAGGATTTAACGTCTGCGCGCTGGTGCGGTGCACACCGCGTACGTGCATTATCTGCTGCTTAAGAGCTGGGGCCCCGAGAGAGTCTGATGGGTGCTCGATAAATTTACAACCCCGTTCCCGGTATGCATTAGGCGACGCACAGACCGTGCATGTGTGTATCCTCGTCGACGCCGTCGTTGCCACGATCCGACGTAGACTCTTTCAAGCCGCGATAGAAGCTTTCGTGCACATTTTCCCTTAGTCCCTCTCTTCTCTTTCTTCCTTTTTGTGGTCTTACCAGGCGTAATTGTCGGTATTTACTGTGGAGTTTATTATCGCGGCTGGGAGCTTATTTTCCATGTGTTGAAAATTCGAGATTGGCTTTTGTATGCGACGACTGTGTGCCTGAACGTAACATTGAACGCGATAGTGCTGCGTCAGATCTTTGTGAAGGGTATACCCGAATTTGACGTCGCTGTATATTTCCTCGTGAGTGTTTATTAATGTTTTTAAGGGCCTACTATCATCCATCTCAACTTTTTTGGTTAAAAAGGTCTTTTTTTATAGTCATGAAGGTTATATCTCCAATTCCGGGCCAAATTTTCTGGGGAAAAAGGCTTTATCTCGCAAACACGTTTTTGGGGGAAATTAATTCTTGCTTCCAAGGATACCAATTTTTTGTTGTTTATTAAGTGTAGTGAAGATTTAGAGATAGACAAACTTTCTTGTATGAAATTTCGTATTCATGCTATTTGCGCGCACTTAAACTAAATTAAAAGAAAAGAAAACGCGTTTCCGATATAGAACTGTTTTGTTCACGAATGTTGAGAAGTACCTCTTTCACCAGAAAAACTGAAGAAAACTTTTTTGTCCAGAAAAGTTCCGATAGTACCTTATTTACAGAAAAGTTGAGACAAAGCCTTTTTGCCTAGAAAAGTTAAAGTAAAAACTTTTTGTCGCGAAAATTGAGATAGGAACTTTTTGCCCACAAAAACTGAGATAGAAGTTTTTAACTGAGAAATGTTAAGATTGAACATTTTTGTCCAAAAAAATTAAGGTAGAACCTCTTTCCCCATAAAAGTTGGGATAGAATCTTTTTTTCGGAAAAGTTGAGATAGAACCTTTTTATCCAGAGAAGTTGAAATAAAACATTACTGCTCAGAAAAACTGAGATAGACGTTTTTGATCCAAAAGAATTCAGATTAAACTTTTTTGCCAAGCAAAGTTGATATAGAACCTCTTGACCCAGAAAGATAGAAAAGAACCAGTTTTGCAGAAGAGGTATAATAGAGTCCTTTTCCTCTGAGGCAACGATATATGATGCTTTATTTTTACAAACTGATGTAGTGTTTTATCTATTGTTAATTCTACTTTTAATTTTTTATTGCTATTAAATACTGCAGCCAATAGTTCAAGGAATATACAAATGCCATATCTACAAAAAATCCAGGATATAATAAAGTTCTCACTTTTTATTATCTTTTCATGGGCAATCTTTAAAATTTCCACAAACTTTAAAGTTGATTATGGATCCTACTTTCACGGATTCACTATTGAAATTATGGTACTCGATCATTCTAAGGTCGTAAAATTGAACTGTAAATGAATAATTTATAATGCAGTTAGAACTAAAGCTACATTTTTTGAAAACTTGCTCAGCACTAACTTCATCGTGACTTTGCATTCTTTCGGATGTTTCACAGTAGTAAATTGACAAAAAAAACCATTAACAGAGATTCAAAAAGAAGCAAAATCGAATGCTAACAGCTTGATTCTACGCGTGTGTATGGAAGGCGTTTGTCACACTGCCCCAAGGTCTCAAAAATCAATCACACATCACACGAATTACAAACACAATGGCGAGTAAAACCCCGTACTCGCACCCCTTTCTATACGAGTGTACATATATACAGCATACCTCGCACGCGCACCATTGGATCGCGTGCGTTTGGCCTCATATAAAAGACGCAATAAGAAAAGAGGACGAGCTGCTGGAAGGCACGGAGGAGAGCGCGAACCGCGCGCACGGGTAGAGCCTTGAAATTGCAGCACTGGTTGCGGGTGTGTTCCACCCACTTCCGGCTATATATACGTGTATACACCCCGGAGGCCATCGGATGCCCTGCCACGCCTCTCGCGCGCGCGCGCAACTCTCGCCACCCTAGCTTTCGTTTTTCCCGTAAAAAGCATCATGTACGAGCGCGGGGTACGCGCTCTGCACTGGGTGGGGGGAACAGCAAGGATCGCGTGACCATTTTTCATTCATAAAACAGCCTCGCAGACGCGAGAGAGCTTGACTGCGGGGCTGCAATAATGGAGCTCTCGCATTTTTCGACGTTTTGCGCGGCCGCGCCGAATCTCATATGTGGCGAGACGACCTGGCCTTCGGAGCTACTTTTTCACTTCTTGCCCTTCTTTTTGCTATTGTTACGAGGGTGGAGATTGAATGAGGCAACATATGCGGTGCGGATTGTTATTTTTCTTTTGCCATTGTGATTTTAAGTATGCTTTCAGGGGATGTAGATATGGGGGATTGTTGTGGTATAAGAAATTAAACGATATTGTGTTTCAAGGGATTCATAAGGACTATTATTATTTTCGCAACATCAGCTTTTATTAATAAGATAATCGTTGAGGATGTAATCTTTTCAAAAGCCGTATAGATGTTATACTTTGCGAACTCGGCAGTTTGCTGCAATTTGAGCGGTACGACTGAAATTGTTAATAGCGGAATCTTTGAAAATGTTATGTTATTAGATAGCAAATGAAATTATTACGGTGACTACGGAAACATCCTTTATGTATTACGTAGTACGCAATTTTTATGAGCAACTACTTGGTAGCTTTCCGTATGCCTTAGGGAAACACTATAACTATTTCCTTTACAATTAACATTTTTCTAAGCGGTTTAAATTATTCGCTCAATCACGAGAAATTGTATGTACATTAACATTTTTCTCAGATTCCGTTTCCATCGAAGCCGATACAATTTCCAAACAATCGCAGATAATCTCACTTCTCTTTCTCTCTTCTCCCGCATTCCCCTTCTCTCGCGCATACACAAGACATCAGCTCAATAGCTCACCTCAGCATCAAGATCTCTCTGCATCAGCTATAGGGATTGACATTTTAATTAAACGTATCACTCGCCTTTCCCTCTCGCTCACGCAGACACACAGACACACCACGCACACAAACTCCCATTCAGTATTTATTATCATTGCGCCATTAGGCTTGTCGCGAGACTCAATATCCCGCAAGAGAAAAAAAGGAAGGGGAGAGAAGGAGATCAGAAAAGAAAGAGCCTGGAGTGGGCGTGATATCTCGGCTCGCACGGTCGCTCTCGCGTAATTTTATATGCGCGCGGCCAAACGAAAATGTCCCCGAGCGGCGAAAAATCACCGCTAGGGCATATAAAAGCCGGTGCTGCTGCCGCTGTAAGTCGAGCGGCGATAAAGTATCCGTTAATGCGCCTGCCGATGCGAATACATTATCGCCTCGACGATTTCGGAATGTAGAGCGCCTGCGGCCCGATGAGACTCTCATCCACGATCCCGCAGAGCATATAATGTATATAAATTCAAGCGATGAGACGACGAAGAGGAGGACGAAGAGGACGAGTCGAGTTATAAAAGCTCTCGCTCGCCCACTATAAAAGTGTATATAACTTGCCTCACGGCGGCAAAGGTATGTACGGTGTACAGCGCGTCGCGTCCTGATGCATAATCGCGCGGAGCCGCGTGCGATGCGCGCGCCGAAAAGGGGATCGATCGGAAGAGCCTGCGATCGAGAGGCGATCGTTATTATACACGGGGGAGAAAATTGTTTGGTGAGCGAAAAAATATGGTTGCGGCGAGAGAGGAGATTGCGAGATTAACGGGGGACGAGGTGAAAGCTGAGTATATGGATGTGGGTGAGGGATACGGTGACAGCTGCACTGCACTCCTTCGATTGAGGGGCTTCGATGCGATTTTCGTGTGGCTTTCGAGAGGCCGCCGTACGATGGCCGGCTGCGATGCTTCAAACATGTTTCACGTCACGGGTTTTTCGATTCTTTTGATGATTGTGAACGGGCACTTGTAGCCGATAGTCTTGCAACTTTAATCTGTTATTACATATTGATCGAGGAAAAGGAATTTAAAATAGTTGTAACTAAATGGACTTTACAGTTTGAATTTATTGTGGCATATTCACAAATATTGGTAAACATTTGTTGCATTAATGTATAACCAGCCAATACAATCGAACCTAACGGTAAACGAATGTTCCATATCTAGTCAGAGGAATTTTAATGCTTGTACTATCCAGTTAAATTACCTCGACAAATACATTCATTAGCACTATACTTACGCTATCTTTCCTATTCACCCTTATAAATATTGTTCTCATAGTATTAGCACTCTAAGATAAATAATGATAAGATTTAACGCGTTACAACCCGATATTAAGGTTTTAGGTTCCAAATTACATCCATCTTGTACATATACTTAACTATAATACCATAGCACAGTTTTCAGTTTTCCTGGGTTCTACATCATCGCTATATTCCTCGACATTGTAGCGTCAAATACAAAATTTCTTACAAATGTTTCAGCAGCGTTTCAAGCGATTGTTTGTCAAAATTAACACACGAACTATCACGATGAAAATACAAATGCTGTAAGGCAAAAAACATAGGTCAAGTATTATCGCGTCAGTCTAACGACAACAAAAAGACGAACCTGTATTCATATTATACACGTCATTCGATTCTCTTGTATATAGAGGAGAGCACAACGAAGCGAAGGATCATTTCGAAAGGATAAAAGAGATCCTGAGGAATCACTTATAGAACGAAGATGTATATAGGAGAGGAGATCGCCCGGGGGCAAGTCAGTGGCCCGGGCTGCCGGTTTCTGGCTTCTGACCGGAGGCCCGACCCTCGGCCGTCTCACCTCCACCTCCTCGCTTACTACCTATCTGAAAGAAGCGCATCTCGTAATGCCTCGATCCGACGTAAGATCGTGGCCCTGATTAGCGACGGAAAGCCCCTGAAACTCGAATTATACAGCTCTTTCTCTCACGCGTCATCGTCGCCTGCAACTCAGCCTCGTTCCGTAGGTATATATATATATACCTATAACACTGTTGACTTCGTCGAAGGTGGTTATATGTACGCCTTGTGTATCATCAATCAGAGAGAGAGAGAGAGAGTATGCGCGAGATATTAGAAATATTCTCACACCGAGCTGCGGAAACCTATAATCAGAAGGCATTATTCCGTGTACCAGTGTGTGCTGAACGCAAGTATTACAATGATTTTCTCGCTATTGTTACCGTTATGTGGTTTCGACGCGAGTCGATATGCCGTGGCTCGCTTGTATGATGTATGGGAGCGCGTGTGATCGGCCCCGCGAGGTGTTTATCGATTAAGCCTGATTTTATCGCTAACGCCGATCAATTTTAATTAATGTAATTCTGTAAGCGATACGTGCGCGGCTCGAGCTGTGGTACATTGTTACCGTTTTTCGCTTATTGAATTAGGTAGAACCGAATAGATTGCCTCATTCGCTGTATGATTGAATGGCTTCCATTGTTTTTCGTTCATTAAAGTCGTTTATTGAGTGTTGGAGGGAGTCATTTTAACACTATATGCTCTGTTGATTTATGAAATGAGATATGGCTAAGCTATGTTCGCAATTGAGTCAATGGAGTTATGTAGGTCACTGGGAAACGAGTCTCGATAGAACTTTTCTCTAACTTTTGCTAAATATTTGATTTTTAAACTTTTTACGTGACAATATTTAGAAACGAAAATTATTGAAAATTACTTCCTTAACGGTTGCTTTTGTAATAGGTCACGATATAATTTTGATATAATCGTGCAAACTTTTCAACTATTTCGAAAATTGTTGGAGCTGCACGAACCTCAAAACACTATACGTCGTGACATTGTAATTGAAAAAGACTATGATGATGTTATTAAAGCTTCGATTCAATTTTTAGAAAATTTCTTGTAAGGAAGTACTTAAAATGAATCAAATAAGTTCTGAATACAGTTAGAAACGCTACAAAGGAATTTTTTTTTCTTTCATTTGAGGTTAAACTATGAATATTATCCGCACAATGATCAAAGACTTTCTGTTAAAAGTTATTAACTTTGGTTCATTCTTAAAAAAAAAAAAATTATTTCATCAAGCTTGTTCCTCAAATTCCGACATTTTAAACTGACTGCAAAATGTCCTGCACTACCAGTTCGCAAACAATCTCTTCAAGTATATAATACCTCGAATATATCACAAGCAAAAAACAATGAGAAACAAGACTGCACACACATCGCGCGCATCTCACGTCGGCCTGCAATTCCCAACTAAAAGTACTCTCACGTCCCTGATAAAACTCGCAAAAGACATACCAATTTCGTCCATCATCACCCAGCTTTCTCCCCTCCCCCCTTTCCCCTATACCCTCGCATACACATCCTTTTCCCAACGCACACGTACAACATATTTCATCTCCCGAGCGTATATATACGGACACAATGCAGCAGCAGGAGCAGCAGCAGCAGCAGCGAGCGAGGCGAAGCATCACACAGCCTCTCCTTCTCCGAATAATCTCGGCATCCTTCTCTCCAACCTTTCTCTCATCTTCGCACACACACACACACTCGCACGAACACACAGAGTAACAGAGACGAAGAGAGAGAGAGAGAGAGGCGCGCCAACACCTACAGACACACTCACGTGTACACCTTGCACGATCCGCTCTGGGCTCTCTGGTCAGCGGCCCCCGCGAGCGATAAGATTCCCACGCCCGCGCAGCAGCAGCAGCACCACCAGCAGCTAGCAGCGGCAGCAGCACACGTCGTCCTTTTCGCTCGACTCTCCTTCTCCTCATCCTCTCGACTCGCCTTTCCCTTTTGCTCCCTTCCCCTCGCGGCTTGAGCTGCTGCTGCTGCTTCTACTTCTTCTTCTTCTTCTTCTTCTTCTTCCCCTTCTACGCCTGGCTGCTTGAGAGAAAGATGACCGGACTGCCGAGATAAGGACAGAATGCCTATGGATGCCTCCTTCTCGAGGAAGATGAGACGTAGCGAGCGAGAGAAGCCAAATGAGACTTTGGGAGTAGAGAGAGACCTGTTGCTCTTTCTCTCGATGCTACGCTACGCGCCTATATATATACATATGTATGTATGCACGGAGGCATTATAAAAAGTAGGATCAAAGTAAAGACGCCGCGGGGCTTCTCTCTCTCTCTCTCTCTCTCTCTCTCTCTCTATCTCATACACAGGTGGATTTTATTTGTTTCCTCTCTGGCTGTTTTTTTCAACTTATCTTTCTTCGAATCGCGGATATTAGATTTAATTTAATGGAGTTTTTCGGTTTGTTGCCCCTCGATAAGAGTCTGGTGAGGTTGTCGAGTTGGATTTGAATGACTGGTTTGTCGTCCCGGGTGTAGCATCGTTTTCGCCTGACTCTCCTTCTTTTTTTAGCCGATTAAACTTTCATTGACGGATTATTCAAATGGGGGTAACGTAGTGGAAGTGTGATAATACTTTTGAAGTATATGCGATGTGAGGTCCGATGCCTGTTCCATTATGAAATTGTGTTCGAGTTATTAAATATAATTTTTCATATAACTGAATCGCAACAAAATTACACATTGAACTATCAAGATTACGGTATCCCAATAATTATTTTGATTATGGCTTAATTGGACAATTAAAAGACTTGAATATTTTTTTATATAAATTAAAATTTTGATGTAATCAATACGTACAATAACATCAATTACTTTTTTTCCAATTGAAATTCTCATATCGAATCATTTAATCGCGGAATAAAAAAGTTCCCAAAATAAATTTTTGTATGTGCAACCTTTGATTCATTCAAAAGATTCGCATTAAATTTACCAAAATAAACTTCTCCAAAATTGCTATTCTGCAATCTTATTCAACCTTTTTCCTCTGAACATTATATCGGACACAAAAGTAATCGTTCGTCTAATAAAAAAAAAACTCTTGCCCGTATGTAACACCCACGTTATATAGACGATACCTTACCACGTTACAATCCAGTCCCACTCCACGACTCTCAAGTATCGGAGAATTAACTCTAATAGACTTTTCACTCAAACCAAATCTCGAGAGCCCTCCACGCGACGATACAAAAAAAAAAGGAAGGAAGGCACATAAGACGAGTGCGCGTTATGTTAGCAAAGCGCTTACGCTTTGTTTTCAAAACAAAGGTCCCTCGTCCACTCGATCAGTCACTCTCCATATACCTCGGTCAAACAAAAACAATGAAGGAGGAACAAAAAAAAGGGAAGAGGAGCAGCTTCACACTCTTAATTACCCGCTGAAGGTATACGTATACAGCGAGAGGTTCGCGCAATCGAGAGATTCATCAAAGCGCCGCGGTATAGGCCGCTCGTTATCTTCATCATCCGGGATGAAATCGTGCCAAGTGCCTTGCACGGGCTTGCTTACGCGCGCATATATGATGATTTTTTTCCCTTCGTGGTCGAAGGCACCTACTCTCTGCGCAGCTCTTATATATATATATATGCATGGGTGAGAGTGTGCGGTGTTCGAGGTCAAGGGTATATGTATACATGCGCGGTATAGGACGGGGCTGGAGAGCGAAATGGAGAAAAAGTACCGCGAGTTCCCACGAGGCAGACACGAAATCCTGCAGGTTCGGGTGGAACGCAATTATATGCCCAGCCACTTGTTTCACTCTCGCATGATCCAGCGCAGGGGGTTCGAAACTTATCGGCTCTCCAATGCAGCAGCAGCGGCGGCGGCGGCGGCGGCGGTGGTGGAGTTCAGATTGCATACTCGTGAGCGATGCATTATGGGCCAGAGCCAGAAGTCGGCTGATGAACAATGCGGCTCACATGCCTAGCGGCCATTAGCTTGTCCAAATGGAGGAATTCCCCTGTTATTCGTGGAGAGATGAGAGGATCATGCTGCTATCTCGCGTTATCTTTGAAGATCCAGGAGTTGTTTGTAATACTATGGAAAGGAAATTTGGAGTTGATTGTGGAATGAGGGATCGACTGAGGAATTGGATGAGACTTTCTTGAGAGTAACTTATAAATTGTACGTGGAGAAAAGGCTTTACTGATTATTTAATAACAATTATTAAAAATTGATAGAGTGTCGGATTTTAAGCTTAAAAGAGTGTCTTAAATGTTTCTGAAGTTGATTTATCTATTCTTTTTTTTTTATTTGGAGCAGTCGAGTTTTAGTTATTTTTTAATATTTTATCATTTTTGTGCTATATAAATTTAGGTATGAAATATCAAAAGATTTTGCGTTTGAGAACATTGGTAGATAATAGTGTAAATTTGATTCGATTTTCATCTCTATTTAAGCGTGAATCTTCATTTTATAATTTCAACTACAACAGTTGACAAAAAAGACAAATTTTTCAATACTAGTTGAATGCACACATTTTAATCACATTAATTAAAACTGAATCAATGATGCATGATGCAGCTTTTCCTTCTAAAATTACTCAACATTATACAGGAAATTATGCTACTAAAAATCCCACATACCAGAACTATACAACGTTGCAGTAATAGCAAGCATGAATCCTCGGCTATTCCGCGTAATACAACTCCATCAGTCCCCGGATAAAGAAGAAAGCAAACAAAATACGCGAGTCTCTCTGTGTGTGCCTATAATTACATAAATATTTCCTCCGAATTAAGCCGAGCACACGTCACCGAGGGAAGAGACATATATCGGCAGACATAAAGCAACACGCAATAATCCACTTCCTCGCATTAATCAGAAATAGACGAGGAGCTGCATGCATCTCTCGCGCCGCCAACTCTCCAGAGGGACATATATTTCAGCGAGTCGCACGGCGCAAAAACAATGATCGGTTAAAGGCGAGCCTCCGTGCAACAAAACAGCAGCAGCAGCAACAGCGGAGGCGAAAAAGTAGCCGGGCGTCGAGACTAATAATAATCGCCGCTCATGTTTCTCGAAAAGTTGGTCGCGCGCGCGCGCGGGGGGTGTACCGGTATATATAGTTGCTACAGAGAGTCGCTTCTTCTCTTTCTCTCGCGCCTCACTTACGTTTTCATCCCGCGTTGGAGAGCCGCTGCAGCGAGCCGCGCAGAGAGGATTGATAAACGGCCCGACATAAATCGAGCGCGCGACCGCTTCTCTTTCTCGCTTCTTCTGTTCGCTCTACTCCTCGTTAAAATGCAACGCTACTACCTCGCCTTTCTCGCGGCGACGCCGGCACCGCAGCGTTATATATTTCCCGCGCTGACCCCCGAGTTCTCACTCGGCCGCGGTATCTTCTTTATCATTTAAGACTGTCTCCGTACCCACGCGGCTTGGCTCGCGTTAAATACAAGCCTGTGAATGCGTAGGTTACGAAATTTCAACCGATTCTATATCATGTCAGGATTGGGCATATTTTTTAACTTGAATGTGTGACCTGCAATTGAAAGATTGCTATTTTCCATGAGTTAAAAAATTAGTACACAATATTTTATATTGCCATAAAATTTATAATCTTATAGAGGTCGATATCTCAATTGACTTATAAAGACAAATGAATTTACGAAGAAAAGCTGCAAATATATACGTAACTTTCGCTTAAAGATTTGATGTTTTCCCCTGCACAATACTAGAATCGATAAAACTCCCATAATAATAATAATAGTTCGAGCGCTAATATTCAATTCATAGAATAAGCTTCGATCGCCGGGATCGACGGTCGTATAATTGCTTTATATTCCTCCACGAACCCACCTGCAAGTGTTTCGACAGAGAAAGAACAAGCATTATTACCACCCATTAAGCAACGCGCAACAAAAAAAACATCGGCATCAACCTTATACCCAGAAACTAAAGCCCCTCGATCTTTCCAATAAAGCGATAAAATCGACATCATCGACTCTAGATATTGTGGGGCTGTACAAGGAAAAAGAGCCGGGAGGTTCGCCCATAACCTCGTGCAGCCTACGGGGTCGAAAAATCTCTCTCTCTCTCTCTCTCTCTCTCTCTCTGTCGGAGCGAAAAGGACGCGTGGGCGTTTCGACACGTCCACTCGTTATTGAGGCTCCACCGGCACTCGTTATTCTCATGCAGATATATCCTCTCTCCTATGGGAGAGAACGTAGTATCTCCTCTCTCGCTCTTTTTTTCCCTGAAGCTTCTTTCCCTTGCAAATAGGCGCCCTTTCTAATTGCCCGCAGCGCAGCGCCTCCTCCTCGGTCGCGTTCTATGCTAATCCCCGCGCGGTATTCCAGCTGACGCAGCAGCAGCACAAGCCGCAAGCGCATTGTTCCATCGATATTTGCATTGATTTGCGGATTCGCATAGCGGCGCCGGCGTGAAACCGGGTTAGAAGAGTAATTGGCTGCGGTGCCGATGGAAAGTTTCAACTTTTGTCAAGTCTTAGCTGCATGTGTGTTTGTGCAACGGTACACAGGCTGGTCTTGTTGGCTATGCTTTTTCGAGCAAAAATTTACTGAGATCTGTAGATTCGACGGGGAGCGAATGCTCGAGCTTTCTAGTTGTTCGACGTGTCCACGCGCGCCGTTACTTGTGGGGAAGCCGAGAAACACGCGCGAATCCGCGAACTTTTAGTACGAGGCGATTGTGGAAGAAAGTTGGTACAATCGAAACAGCGATTATTTTTTTATGTGTATTTGATTTTTAACGAGTGATCGATTTCGATAGAAAAGCTGGGAGACAAACTGAAAGCTCTCGATGCACCGCACAATGACTCGGAAAGATACAAATGACGAGGAGCGAAACACAAACAAGTATATAAACGCATTATATACATACACAAGTCCATTATCCTGCAATGCCAAACATAACGGCACTGCGCAACGCGAGCAATAAGCCGGGCGAAAAAAAAAATAAAGCGCCAAAAGTCATCCGCGAGCCGAAAAAATCAATTAAAAATCCGAAGTGCACGCATGGCAAAAAAGAAGGCACACTTGGCGCATGATTCGTGTTTCATCGGCGAAAATTGTTCGTGTATTCGCCGCGCGGTCTGAGTCAATATCGTTATTACACGCAGACGCGGGCCTGTCCGATATCGAAAATTGGATCTGCCTCTCTCAAGAGAGAGAGAGACAGAGAGAGAGAGAGAGAGAGAGAGCTATACCCGGCAGTCCCCATATAGTTTCCGCGTGCGCGCTTGATATGGGCGGCATTGTCTCAATTCGGGGCGGCCTGCCTTTGTCGTGCACCGGCTCCTGCTGCTCCTTTTTGGCCCCGCTATATGTAGCATATATACTGCGCAGAAGGGCAGATAACGAGCGAACATGAAGAATGAGAGTCCGAGCAAAAATGAAAGGTGCAAGCCAATCCTCTCTCTCTCTCTCTCTGTCTCTCGTTCTCTCTCTAGCAGGGGTGTTGCACAGGAACTTTCAATACCAAGGGTGCGAAAGGAGACAGGAACTAGATCTTTCCAAGTTCAATGTGTGCGTCTTTGGAACTCTCTCCCGGACTCTCTGTGGGTGTGTGGTAGGATGAGTGCATGTGTAATTGTGTTGTAAAGTTTCATATATTCTTTTTCTTTTAACCAAGACTGATAGATATCGATCGCTTCTTTATATTAAATTTGTTTATTTGTATTTTGATTAAGATGCTCTGTGAGAAAATTAAGTTTTTTAAGAAAAAAACTTTTAAGTTGTAATTTTTCGACGATTGAAACAATGTAAGACTGAATAAGCTGTGATATAAATAGAAAGACTGAAAATGTGTGACTGCGAAAAACCAAAAAATAAGGAAATGTATAATCTAAAGAAAAATCAATATATATTAACAAGTGCATTTTGTAAACTATTTACAAATAAACTTATATCTATCTATCTATCTCTCTCTCTTGCTGTGACTTGCTCCTGGGATATCGCGTTGACGTGTGCGCGGGATGAGATTCTTGGATCGACGGCTGAGCGATAAGACGTTGTTTGAGCGGATCAAGAGTCAAGTATAGAGAGAGAGAGAGAGTGAGAGAGAGACATTGGATCGAGAACTGCAGGCCATGGTTCAATGCGTCTCTAATAAAGTGAGGTCTGATTCTTAGGGACTAACATGAAGATGACTTAATTGATTCTATTGTCTTTTAGTTGTTATATAGTTTCTTGATAAAACAAAAACAATAAATGTTTTTGAGTTTCTTTTTCTGTGATCGACAATAATAATCACGCGATGCGTATAGTTCAACGTGACTTGGTAAATATTTATAACAATTTTTTTGTTTTAAAAACCTGTTATTCGTAACACTACCTGTTATATGTGATTCATAATAATAAGGTTTCTTGTATACTTCCTAAGTAATTTACATCATTTAACTTATTATTCAGAATTTGCATACACGTATATAGAACAAATAAATCTTAAATGTTTTAAAGCAATTCCGGTTTTATATCTTTTTCAAAGCTCCTTTTGAAGACTTTTTAAAAAAGTACAGACACAATGAGGATACAGAACAAAGGTAAAAGAAGGGATAAGAAGAAGCAAGAGGATAAAGAAGAAGGGTAAAGACAGGAAGAGCCTAAAGACCTCGATATTTGTTGCGCCTCTCACTCCTAAGAAAGTAAAAGAAAGGGGGATAAAGAGAAACAGAGAGAGAAAGAGAAAGAGAGAGAGAGAGAGAGACATTGGAGAACAAGTGCATAACACTCGTCTTTCCTTCTTCGAGACTCTCTCCCTCCCTGTCGAATCTCTTTAAACTTTTAAAACACACATGCAGGGCCTAGTGGAGCCGCAAAAACTGCGAACATATTATTCGCTTTACCTTTAGCTTGTGAGAATCTTTTGGGTGTATTACAGATGTACTGGAAAGTTTAACGATACGCTTTTTTCGGGGAAAAAAGGTTCCGCTCTCGTGGCTTTCTTGCGACTCGCTATACTCGAGTGCATAAGTAAAGAAAATGAATGAGTTATTTGACTTTATATCGGATGGGAGAAATGAATGGCTGGCGCGGCACAGAAGTCGAGCAAAAAATATAATGTAATCGAGAGAGCAAAATGATACTTTTTGATTCGTCGGATGAAAAATTAATGCCGGGGGTACGTTATTCAGCCGGCTCGATGTTAATACACCTGGTGGCATCCTTTATGGTACCGAATCGCGCACAGAATGAGGATTTCATTAAAAATATAATCTTAATGATCATTGCTTTTATATAAGAATGTTCTTAAAAAGTGTATCGAGACATTCATTATCGTATAAGCAACCGGGCAAATTGGTATTAAGTTGCGAGATTATCAGAAATTACTGTGGCGAGAGAGAGTCATCGAGGAAGATTACTCTCCCTCTCTCTCTCTCTCTCTCTCTCTCTCTCCGTGACTTTAAATCAATTTTAAACTCTTAGCTGATTCCGAAGCGCTTTATGAAGAGATAACTTTATATATAGCGAGCGCGCAGGAGCTGCGAGCAAAATTTTTAAGGAAGCGCACACACGGACTGCACCAGCTTTCACTATGATAATACGAGAGCACATGATAATTATAAGCGAGCCGCGAGCGCGCTCAACATACTTTACGGACTACCCAAAAAGCCTTAAAGATATACGCGCACACAAGCTCGCCTCGGCCGATAATAATTAAAGCGCAATCGATTATTAAAAATATTTTATAACGATCTTTATGAATTTTAAGACTGCCGTGCGCGCGCATCAGCCCCGCGTCACGCGGGAAAGGAAAAAAGATCGCAGCGGCGGCGCGGCAGCCGCGAAAAAAAAAGGAACAACGTGCGCGTGGTGGCTGCCGCATACTGACGTACATATATATATATATATATAAAAGCGAGCGGGAAAAAGTTGGCAGAAAACTGGTTTCCTTATGACTCTATACCCGCGGTTGCGCGGGGCGTAAATTGATTTTTAAAGTACAGCCCTCCCCCCCGTGCGTATTCTTTACGATATGGCTCGCCGGCCTCGTAAACAGCCACAAGGATAGGGAGGGGAGCTGCTGTCCAGGCCGGTAATTAGCCAACGTATCAATGAGCTAACCGAGTTTCGCCCCATATTATATATACGCGGGAAAAAAAATCGGCGGATCCCACACCGCTGCCTCCCACCAACCACTAGCAGGCGATAACGGATCGGTTCGTGCATATATATATACGGTCGAGCTGGGGAGGGCAAGAGAAAAGTGGCGGGCGAGTTTAAAGTGAACGTTTATATGCCCCCGGGAGGCTATAATCAGGCGCGCGCGGCGGCGTATCTCGGCGAATTAACGGCCCACCCGCTTTCCCGCATATAAATCTCTCGGCGCAAATCGCTTTGGTGAAAAATCATGGTTGTGCTGTGGAGCAGAGGGTGGGGGAGAGGTGAAAAAAATTGCCGATAGTCGTTTACGCGCTTTTAAGATGGCTAGTTAGGGGCGTTTTTGCCTACGGTATACCCCCCATGGGAGCGCAGTGGAGTTGGCGTTATACGTGTAATACGCGAGTTTGATGTGTGAGAGGATCCGTTCGAGGAAGATGCAGGTGGGTAAAAGTGCGCTAGAAAGTGAAACGTATATACGCAGCTATAATTTTAACGATCCTGCTCGTAATATATGGGATTATAAGTACGTTATTTTTATGATCATAGACACTTTCGCATGATGTATAGATTTTTTAATAAAAACACCTTATCATTTTTTAAATCACATCAAAACCATTATCTACTCCGTACGTCAGTTTTTAAAAGCTATCATAAAAAGAAGGATAGTCAGTATATCCATGAAACGTATAGGCGCACGAGCGAATCCACACCTTTAAAAGACCTGCACAGCAAAGACATGCAGGACTGCAGGATCTATCTATACTATACGAATCGTAAAGCTGCAAAAGACCGCCGGATGTATAATGACACTTAATACCGCCGGTCGCTGCCTACGATGGAGCGCGGGACACAAGGCTAAATAATTTTCCGCTCGTGAATCAAAGTCCGCAAGGGTTTTACGCTCGGCGCAGAGTTACACACGCGAGGAGAGTCGGACAAATATAATTGCGACTACGCGCCGACGCTGATGCCGCGAGTGCTGATACTAATAAGTAGCCGGTGGACCAATAATGAGAGCTCTGTAATTGCGCCGATGCGCAATGACTACTGCGGCTTCTTGGTGCGCTTACGCAGTGCATCTTCTGGAGAATAGAATTATTCTTTGTTTTTCGCCATGATCGCGTCTCCGTATATATTATTCTTTCCTTCCTTTCATGTGTGGAAATCGCGTTTTCATCCATCTTGGGTACTAAAATTGATTTATGGTTGAGATGAGTATGTTATAAAAATGAGCTTTTTTTAAAAGTTGTTGTTGTACGTACGTTGAAACTTTAACATTGCGTATTTAAAAGTTATGGTAATTTACCGATAAACTATAGTTACTTTTTAAACCTAAAAGAGTGAGATCTAAATCCAATTTAAAAGTGAACCAGGTTTGTAAAATAGAATGAATATTATATATTGTTCAAAGTACATCAATCAGTTTCATCGCCTCGCATATATATCCCATTGAAAAATCCGAAAGTCGTCTCCTGAATGAATAATTAATGCAAGATTATAAAACCATTTCCCCCAAGAAACGCTCCCGCATCATCAATTGCCATCGATCCGATAGCTTATCTCGAATGACTATACATATACAAGGGCCGCAAGGAAATTACCAGGCAGATCGGGCCGTGTTATAGACGAGTCGTAAAACGGAACTTTTTCACCGCTGCTGCTCAAAGCAGCGCGGCATTTTTGCGAATCTCATAATTATCCTCATCGTATAATAATCTTCGAGCCATCTGTGCATGTACGAGCCGCAGCAGCGGGCGCGCAAATTACACGCACCCTTTTTTACAGTTGCTCTAATTCAACACTAAATAAAAGTTGTCACGATATACCCTTTCATTAAATCCCTGATGAAACAGGTGCACCAATCAGTCGGCAGTCAATCCTGCATAACGAATTTCAACGAGCTTCACTGTGCGACGGCGGTGGCGGCGTCATTGGCGGCCTTATCGCAACGGCATTCACATGCAAATAAGCCTACTACCGTGGAGAAGAGCGCATCAACGTAGCCACTTGCCAGTGTCGCGCGCGAACAAAAAACCTTACCGGGAGAAAGCTTCGCTTTTATTGCCTAATAAACATTGACGCGCATGATGAATCGACTAATAATTGGATGGGAATTTCGCAATTATTCAAAGAACTTAATTTTGGTGGAAAAAAACTCTGGCGATCGGACTTTTTAGAAATTTTAGCGTCATGTGACCAAAAGCTTCTTGGACTAAATAGGATAGTTTGCTTCAAATACATTTTTCGTATATTCATTTTTTACAGTTATAATAACAATTAAGATTACTTAAGCAATCAACAAGAAAATATAAAAAAATCTCGCGTAACATACAAATAGTTTTATAATATTATTGATTTTGCCATTTTGGTAATAATAATGAATTTTCAATCTAAAATAATCTTTTGAATAAATAATAGAAAGCTTTTCAAATAATAATAGAAGATATTCAAATAATAGGAAATTTGATTAGTAGAAAACTTCTGAGTATAGTCGGACAACGTATGTAGGCTGTTCTAGGTGCGATCTTTACGTATTGTATATCCTCGTCATTATAAAAGTTGCCAACATTCCCTTCAGTTCATCACCAATCACGTTTCGGAAATTCATCAATGAAAATAAAATGTTGGAGTTCAACTAATCGATAACCGTGAGAGTAACAAAAATCAACCAATTGTTCTAAGTAATTAAAGTACGAAAAATGAGCGTTATACGTACCTTTAGTTAAAACCACCCACGAAGGTAGAGAATGTGAGAAGATCCTGCAGATAGAGATTGATGCGGATTGATGATGTGGCCCACTTTAATTTTACCTTGGAGCTCATCAACCATTCCTTCACCTGGAATTATATCGGCAAAATGTGATATATTAGAGAATTTAAAATATACGTAATAGTTCCCACCAAAATTCTCATGACGCATTTATCCTAAACATAAATTATATAAAATCTAAAAAAAAATAGAGATGCTTGAAAAAGAAAACAAGAGTTTTCTCGATGTATAACAAATAACTTTCATCGTCTGTGAAAAAAAGATGAAATAAGTTATCGATAATACACAAATAATTTCTAAAAATAAGAAAGAGATAAATCAACCAGGGAAAATCCCGGGCAATGTATATATCAGTATCTCGAGCAACAAGCATAACATTTAATCCCAGCTATATATTTCACATTCAATCAGGTCTCGATAAAAACGTATAGAGAAGCTCAGCTCGAATCCTATTACCCGGATAATCGATCGTCCCGCAGTTAAGAAACTCGGCATCCTACAGCATTCCTGGGTATCTGTTCACGTCGTCTTTCGTCGTCGTCTCGGTCACCCTGGAGGGAGAGGAACACACGCGCGCGCAAACGACGGATATATCCCTATGGCTCGCATGTATATGGTCTCGATTCCTATGCTACAACTTTCAAAAGGATGCCGCCGTCGCCGACACCGCCACTGACTTCTCGGTACACACATACACATACACACACACTCACACAGATGTGCGTCGTGTATAAGCCTATAAAAGTAGCGCACGCGAAGTAAGGAAGTATATATATATACAGTATGGTCAATCGGCAAACCCGACAAATGCTAATCGATGAAGATGTACTAAGGGGAATTTTGCTTTTCGTAATTTGTCTCGAGTATACGATTATGTGTGTACGCGTGTGTTTGTGTGTAACAACTGCGCGTGCGCGCGTGCAGGGAGAGAGAGAGAGAGAGAGAGAGAGAGCCGAAATCCTTTACGGGTATAAGGGATCGCTCGTGTCGATGGCTTTTTGCCCCGCGCGATTTTTCCCTTATGAGGAAGCTCTGCGGATGCTTCGGACGGGGGAAAAGATGTAAGAGTTTCCTGCGGATTTGTGGAAGATGTTGGGAAGGTTCGCTCCTCCTTTTTTTCTCTCTCTCTCTCTCTCTCTCAGTTCCTTTTTTTGATCGACGAGATGCGACGACGACGTTGGGAAGATTTTATTTATTTATTTATTTATCCAGAGTAACAGTACATTACATTACAAGTAAATACAATAGTATATTACATATTAATCCAACAGAGGTAAAACTTGGTTGACTTAAAACTAAATTATAACTAAAATACAATCATTGTGTATTTTTAACAGTAATAAACTTTGAATACAATAATAATTATACGTTAATGTAACGGCGAAAATTCCCGACCAATTGATAATTGGTCTTAGATATCTGTTATCACTAACAGTATCAAGATCCATTTTACCAATATTTTGTTACATTTATTCATACATAATAATCTTAATTTAGATATATAATCATCTTTAATTTATGTATATATTGTCATTAATCCATTCTTTTAATTTTTTACAAGTGGATTTTTTACTTATATCTAATACTTTGAGATCATTTGGCAATAAGTTGAACATAAGTTTTTATTGCTTTGATTTTACTACTTTTGTATGTAAGACTTTCTAGCGCAAAAAATTTTGTCAAATTCATTAGTCTATTTTGTGGAAAAGAGTTTTTATATATCACTTTTAACAATTGGTTTTGAATATTTAATAACAGAGATAAGTTATTTTCATATGCACCACCCCATGCAATAATGCCATAGTTTTTTATACTATTAAAAAAGGCAAAATAAATAATTTTTAATGTATATATTTTGATAATTTATAAAAAACGAAAATTAAATATTTTGTTTTGCTTAGAATGTCTTCTATGTGCGCATTCCATCGCAGATTGTAATTAAAAACAATTCCTAAATATTTGTATTTTTCTACTCTTCTTATCTTTTCTTTATTTATTCTTATTGATAATTCTTTAGGAACACTATTACAGTAGTTGCCAAAAGTAATGTATACTGTTTTGTTTATATTTAAAGTTAATTTATTTAGGGCTAGCCATATCGATACTTCTTCCAGATATTTGTTCATTGATATTTCTACCTCTTTCCAGTTTTTACCTATGGATAGTATTGCCGTATCGTCCGCATATGATACTATGTATTCTGTCATACTTGTTAGCAAATCCTTTACATATATTATAAAAAGTAAAGGGCGTAATATTGTACCTTGAGGAACTCCAGTATTTATATTTTTGTAATCACTACAATTCTACTTGCCATATTAGCTAGTATTTTATAGTTATACATTTTTGTCTCAATTTTTTCTTTTTCACAATTTGGTATCGATCTTTTTAACTTAACAAAAAGTGGAAAATGATCAGGCATAGGTATTTTTAATTTAAAAGTTTTTGTGCTAATTGACTTATTCTTTATGAAGATATTATCTATACATGTTCCACTTTTGTTGTTTACATCATTTGGTCTTGTTACACTAGTAAACCCAGGAATAAAGCCATTTTCTTAAAAATTTTTTAAAAATTCTTCGCTTGTATTATTACATTCTAATATATTTATGTTAAAATCTCCAATTATTAAGTGATTTTTAACATTCTTTTTACTTTTTAAGTAATTTTTTGTATTTAATATAGATTCAGGACAGGTCATATCGTGCGATCTGTATAAGGACGATATTTCCAAAGTACTGTTGTTGTTTAGTTTTATGTTTGTATGTAATATTTTACATCTTCCTATTTCTATAATTTCAGTTAATTGATTTACATCTTCTTTAATGTATACAACAACACCATCAGACTTATTTATTTTACTGTTGTTATAATATATTCTATAATCATTAAGTGTATAAAATTGATAATGTTCTAGATTCCACGATTCAGCACAAACTATAGCGCACGGCTTACTCTTAAAGCTCTCAAGTAAAATTTGTAATTTATCAAAATTTGCATTTAAGCTACTTATATTTATGTACAGAACGGAACTATCTTTAGTATTTATGTTTTTATTGAGAGACCTTAAATCGATGAAGATGCGCGTGTTGTTTTTTTCTTCTCTTCTTCTCGGTGCAGTCGCGCTCGAACCGTTTATTGTCGAAAACAGTCCATTTGGGTAATTTTTCAGGAAACGAGGAGAGTATAAAGCTGCAGCCGTTTTTACGCTCGCCCCGAGTAATGAATATGGAGATATAATTCGTTTACTTGTTTGTACATGCTAATTGGGACTACATACAATTTAAATTTAAGAAATTCCGCGATCGCCGCCAGCTTGTGTCCATAATAAATTCAACCTGCAGACTCCCGGATGTGATTCTGAAGGCTTTTTTTTTACATCTTCTTCGCGTGTCACGCTTATTTTCATTAACATATATAATAAGATGAGACCCCATTTTAACGTAAGATCGTTTTTTTTTTCTTTCAAGAAACGAAATTAAATCGTGAAATGCGATTACACCAAATTATTCATAACAATCAATTGAACTCAAGTATAACCGAACAGATGACCCATCAAAACAATGTATCATTCTCAAAGTTCGAAACGAGCGAGTCGTATCACTTTGCACCGGCATATCTAGCGCAGAAACGCAATAAAAGAAAGTTCCAGCTCTCGCCAACAAAAAGTCGTAATCGCGCGTCATCGTAGCAGCAGCAGTAGCAGTACACACACACACGAGCGCGCACAAGCAAATCACTTTAAAACGCTTTATACATAGGTGAGCTTTTATTCGCGCGCGCGCATGCAGTACACGAAGACTCGCGCGACGAAAATTGCTGCTCCGGCAAGACGAGATGCGCGCAAATCGCACAGCGCGCCGCGGCCCTAATTAAAAGAGCCGCGGCGCACAGCCCATAATACGAGCGAGCGAGGGAGAGAGAAAGAGAAAGAGAGTATATACCTTGAGCTCAGGGATGATTAATGCGCTGTAAATAATAACTAAATATCCCGGGCTAAACGAGCACGTTGTCAAGGTAGGCGCTCAACGGAGAACGCTGGCTATGGCTTTTCGCGGCGGCACCAGCAGCACAGCCTCCCCGTCGTGCCGTTCCTAAGCGAAAACCATCTGGCTCTCGCTCGCTCGCTCTCTCTCTCACTCTCTTGCTCTCTGTGTCTCGAGGAAGGATCCACTTGTGCGCGCGATGCGATTATCTTAATAGCGCGAGAGCTTCTAATGAATAGCGAGATTCTTCGCCTCCTATATAACTTCCCTCTCTCTCTCTCTTTCTCTCTCTCTCTCTCTCTCTCTCTCTCTCCTTCTCCACCGCCGCCGCTTCTTTTTGCTTTATACACGCGGCGCACAAAAGGATACGCGCTGCATTGCAGACACCTAATAATATACTCAATAGTTAATGGTAAAAACATGTGCATACAGATGATGAAAATTCAGCAACACGCGCAGGCTCGTGGCGCACACGGACAATAAGCAAATTTTTGCCCAGTGTTACGAGCGCGTAGACAGGAGTAAGCCGATTTTTTATATACATATAGAGAAGTCTCGGGCGCATCTCTGTTCCCGTGGTGCAACGGTCCAGGAGAAGCAGCAGAAGGCAAAGGCTGGTAGCCTCGCGGACCCAAGCGGGAGAAAGAGATGGAGAGTGAAGAATTAAAGTCGAGATGAAAGGAAGAGGCGAACGCGCCTCCGTCTCTCTATGTCGTTACTCTACGTTCTTATATGCCTTCCTTCCTCCTTCTTCTTCTTCTGCTTCTTCTGCTGCTGCTGCTGCTGCTGCTGCTGCTGCTGCTGTTGGCTTCAACTTTCCGCTCTTCTCGACGCGATGAAGCAGATCCGTGAATCAGACACGAGCCAGCTGGTTACCGCGAACAGGAAGAAACCCCGGGAAAATCATGATGGTAAGGACCGAGAGAGGTGAGTGTGCGGTAGCATTGGGTTTGTTTTAGAATTTCATGACCAGGAAAATGAATTAGAGTTGATAAGCGGTTTGAAAAGTTTTCTTTTTTAGCGAATAAAAAATCTGTAACGGTTTAGTTTGCGGTAATTATGGGATACGCTTGCATTGAACTTTCTACTAATTTGATTCGGTATATTAGAGTAACCTCGATTTTTATCTTGGTATCTGTCAACATTTTTGCACGAAGCTAGTGGAATTTTTAACAGATTTTCTCCAGATACGTAAGGCATTATATTATTATTGATTTGAAGCTCATGAAAATTTACATATCCTAAATGTAAATGTTTTAAACATATATTCAATTTAATATAAACACTTAAATACTGTAAAGCTTTTTTTATTAATTTATGAAAGATACGACACAGAACATGCGCGCCATAAATTAAAAATTTAATCCTCTTTTAAGTGACTGCATCATGTCCAAAAAGACATTAAGATATATTTAGATAGTTAGACCAGTTTAGAAAAGACGCATAACTGCTATTATTAGCAATTATAAAAGAAATATACGATGTTAAAATTTTATGCAACATATATAAGTTTTAAGTAGGAAAAGAAGTAATTTATGATCCTGAAATTGTAGGCAATTAGCCAATTTTATTTCGTGTATAATGCAAGTCTATCTGAGCCATACAAAAATCAATACGCACTCGTGTAATTTATGATCGCAAAGCGAAATGAAATAAAATATTAAACCACTTTGATGTATAACATTAAAATTTATTGTAATATATATATATCTCAAAATATGTTCGTCAAATGTGTATAATTTTATTCTGCATCACCTACAAAAAATAATAATTTCTCGAGTGCAATAAATGTTAGTGTTTGTTATAAATAAAATTATAATTAGTTATGATATAAGTTTCGACATATACGTTTTATGGTACTTTTTTTTAACAGGAGCATTCCATCCTCCATAATCTTATTTACGTAAACGTCTTTTCAGTCAAATGACGTTCTTCAACATGAAGTTATATTAAATAATAAAATAATAAAAAGTTTCGACTCTTTGCTCACAAGACGATAATGACTACTAAATTTGTTTGTCAAACAAACGTGTCACTTATTATTAATTTTATTCTTTTAGCTTATAATTGAGGTGTATTCGGTATAACTCTCCCATACTCATATAATCAATTCCGAAATTAATGCAATAATTTAGCACTTTATTGTAAAAGGTCTTCTTTAAAAGATATATTAAGATTATTTGTCTAGGAATCGGCAATTAGTGCTACCGATCACTACCTAGATCGAGCATCAGTTCCAGGACAACATTTATGTATATCCGAGGACAATCTAAATTGGAAGCCATCGTTATGCCACGAAAGCATCAAAGCACTTTCCTCGAAAGTATTCCATAGCGGCATCCAAGAGAGTATAATCGGTAGAAAGAAGGCGGCGACGCTGAAAAAAAGAAGACGACGACGAAGCCGGAGATAAGCACCACGTGAGAAAAATGAAGGAGTAGTAGCAGCAATCGGCGGATGATCGTCGGTGTGTGTGTGAGAGAGTGTGCCGCCTATTGGAAAAAGTAGCCGGCTCTCTATAATTGATAAATAGCTTTTAAATGGTGTGGAATCCGGTGTGTACAACTCAATCGAGTAGCGGCAGCGGCGGCGGCGGCGGCGGCGGCTCCTCTGGTATTAATGGCGATCAACGACATGTCATCGTCGTCATCATCATTATCATCCTAGTAGTCGTCATCTCCATTATTCTCCTTCCGGGTGTCGCTTATACTCCCTATGCACGATAGATCGTCGCCGTCGATTTAGCATTCTACATCTACTGCAGCCGGACGAATCGGCTTTTAATAATATTTTCTTGTGTCAGGGAATATATGTATACCGCATATATATAGGGACATAAAGGATGGAGCGATGATAGATTTCACGCTCGACGTCGTGGCATAAACCGATGATAAACCATATGGCGCTTGCTATACAGCGGATGTTTGGATTTTATTTAGCTTTGCGCGCGCCTATGGCTAATCGAAGTTGCAAATTGTAAAGTGGATGTGCTGGTGCCTGGACGCAGTTAGGTGATTATAATAAAAACATTACTTGGAATACGTTGGTAATTGTTGCTTGAACCCTTATTAAAAGCTATAGATATGAAAATTAACCAAAATGATGTTTCTTTTGGTTTTTGTTACTAATTAACTCTGTTGAATGAATCTGAAACATCGATATTATAAGACTGTGTATTACTTTGTCTAATTTATTTAATTAAAATACATTTTTTTGTGTTGACGCAAAATCATAAATGACGTTATTGTATTATAATCATAACCTGATACTCATTAATGCCTCTCTATATAAAAATATACAAAATTAAGCATACGCGTAATGAATATCCTTGTCATGAAATTGCCATTAACAATAAAAAAATTTTAATAACATGCTGAAAAAAACTATGTACAGGGTATAAAACCTTATGCTTCAAAAGACCCAGAACTGTTAACAGAACGTCTTGACATCGCGATTTCTGCAACATTGAAACAAGAATATTAACATTAATATCTCGTCAAATTTTCGTAATTTTCTTAACAGAGTCCTTGCATCGAAGAAAAACAATAATCATAATCGTCGAAGTTAAAGAAAGATGGAAAAACTTGTCCATAAACGTCCGAAGAAATAACGAAAGGCAAATTTACGCAACGTGTTTTTCTTCGGCGTCTCAAGTTCAAAGCTCCCAATAATAAGAAGCAGCCACTAAAAATCATAAATATATCTTAATTAATTAAAATATCTTCGCTCTCTCCCGCAGGCATTACGTTTACCAGCTGACCATATTCTCGCTCCCGACAGTCAATGAGTTTCTCTCTCACTCTCACATGCACTCGTCGAGGAAATGTAATTCCGTGATCGCGAGACACTCGAAAGAAGCCCCCGAGACAAGCCGCAATACTCAAGAATAAATCAAGCCGCGAAGAAACGGCAGCGCAACGGAAACACGGAAACGAAATAAATAAAAAAAGAAACGAACACACGAACGAGGAACATTCACTCGGGTTTATGGGCAACGCCTAATTTTACGGTGTGTCGTTCGCCCTTTCGAATCATCTTATCTCTCGTTCTCTCTCTCTCTCTAAAAAGGCGTCCCACCAGATTTTCGCCGATGGAATGTCCACGAGGACGCGAACCGAACGGGGAGAGAAAGAAGCGAACGATTGGACTATAGTGTAGGTGCACGAAGTAGGCGGCTTCCCACTTATTTCCAGATAGGCGAGTTTCTTCCATCAACAGGTTTCCATGAAAATAGACACGAGCGATAACCTATCTTTGGACTTCTTGTGGCTGGGTGTGCGCGAGAAAACGTCCCGCGCTCCTCTTTAGAATGTAAATGCCGCATATATATATATATATATATATCGGATCGGATCGCCGCGTTTCTTTTAATCGCGCTCGCAGACGCCTAATTTGGCAGCGACGCGACGAGATCCCGCGGCGGCTGATGTGCGCTCTCCGAGTTTTTTTGCGACGGTGGCCGCCGCGCTTTCAAGGGAGGATGCGCGCTGATTTGCATTCGAGCACGTATATAGCTCGGAGAGAGACCCGCGCCATGGGAAAAAGTTATCGCGGCAGCGCAGCTGCGTATGCTACTCGTTTTTTTTTTCTTTATTTTTTTCATTCGCGGCGAGCCGTTGAAAATTGAAAGCTGTTGATGGTGGATGTCGTTGAATATGATACGACATGATGTGAATGACGCAGAATTCTCATTTTTTGTAAGGTGATTGGTGGTTTTAAAGATATTATCTAATTGTATTATTCTCATGAATTTGAGTTGTCGATACCATGGAATGAAATAACTTATAATAACCGTTGATTCATCGTTCCAGTAACCAACAGGTTTATATAGTACATTTTTGGAAGGAGTAATGTTGTTGAGACAATCGAATTATATATACATAAAAATGAAAAAATCAAATATCAGTGTCAAAATGCATTTCGATGTTCAAATAGCTCAACACTTTCTTACGAATCAGCTTCACCATTAATCTGCCGTAATATACTTAATTCCATGAATACCTAATTGTAATAGTATATACTTGCAAAATATATAGTAGATTAATTATCCGCTATTGTGATGACCCATCTACATCGCCATTGTTCTGATAAAAAGCCTAGTTTAATCTTGATAAAAAAATTTATACATGCCGAAAAAAATGAGTTCATGTTTAGCACTTAATTTTGGTACAACCAATCCAATAATCCTACAAACTAATTAGCTTCGTTCAATTTACTTGCAATGCATGCAATAGGTGTATAAGGTTGTAGCTATCAAAACTGTTTCGATCATTTACTCTACCATGTTTATTAATTCAGCTACATTTAACCAAGTCATTCGTTGAGGTAACCAATTATATTTATCCGTGTAAGATCAATCTTTGATATGTATGTCTGATACATTGTTTTTTATTAAAATAATATAATAGAACAAACCAAAAATACAATTCTAAAATTAAGATGTATAAAAAGAAGTGTTCGGAAACTTAATCTTATTGTCTACTTAGTTGTTAAAAAAGCTACCTGATGAATTTCTAAAATTTTTTTCAAATCAATTGAAGTTCTTGCCGTTACTAACCCGTTTCTTATCATGACCAGCTAATCAAACGGTCAGACGACACAATTCTTGTTCAACTTATTCGTAAATAAACGTACTTGCTTATTATTACTTGTTAATATACGTATACTATCACATTAGTTATAGTAAATAAAGTAAAAATTTTTTTATTAAAATTGAACTTATCAAATATTGTCCGAAAAACCTGACCAACAAGTCAAAAGTAGCTTATGACCCTTCCGTCTACTTTTAAAAAATAAAAGTTTAAAACACCTGCTGGTAGATAAAGTATTGCATCGCAGATAACAGAAAAATCTTAAAAGAATGCGTTACAATGAAAACACGCATGTCCTTGATTATATACATGAACGAGTGCGTATCGGTCGCTCGTTCGGAACACCCATAAAACTGAAAAAATACACTCAAGATTAGAGCTGCAGGACCGATAATCAAGCGACGACACATGATATAAAGCTCGCAAAATCGCCACGAAACGGGGAATCGGTGCTTGCCACGGGAAATAACGGGGGAAACTCGATATCGCGGGCGAAATTCAGCGCGGGGACGCGGAGAGAGAATTCGCTTTTTTACGGCAACGAATAATGGCGCTTTAATTGCGAGGCTTCGCCTCCGCGCTGATTAAGCAGTAAATTCTCCCTGTATTCGTATAAAAGTTCGGCAAAGCGCGCGAGTCTCCAGTCTCTCTCTCTCTCTCTCTCTCCCCGAGAAACAACACGCCCACAGATCGCGAATTGCCGAAAAAAACGTATAAATTGTACCGCCGTAAATAAAGCAGATGAGCTGGACGCGGTCAAATTAAAAGTGCGCGCTTGTGGGGGGAAACCCGCGAAGAATGCACATTTAATTCATGCTATTGAAAATCGGAGCGTATGTAGGAAGATTTTTGTTTCTTACCTTTTTCTTTATCGAAGTCTCGTCGGTTTGATAAATTTTTAATTACTATTTTTTATGTACAGTAATTAAGATTGAGGAGATGAGATGCTCAAGATATTCAGTTTTATGGTTATACGCTTGAATCTGTTAAGGACTGATAATCATCAAAGTTAGAATTATTTCTTGTCGTTAAACTTGAAAAAGAGTAATCTGAAATGATAATCTTGGCGTTGAATGTTAAAACCTTTTGGGGGGTGTGCATTTTAACTCCAAACCAAAAGAAAAATTCTCCATTCTACGATCAGAATTGTTTGTAACTATTTTGATTTTAGATACAAGTAAGTGTTTTAATTAACTTCGCAGATTTAACTACATCAATTATTTAATTGAATTATTATTTGACTCGTATTTAATTAATTTTATATATAGAAATTAATTCATCTGAGTCATAAGATATGCTTTACCATTTTTATATGCTTATATAACTATTTATCTAATCTAACAAAATCTTCACAAATTTTCTATGACGTATTTTCTTGTTCGTTTATTAACTTAATTATGTAAGGTACAAATTAATTCCAGTCTCAACTTAATAAATGTCACTTATTCATTTGTATCCTTAATTAAATGAATAATATAATACGAATAAACATTTATTTCGTCCGAGATCAATCGTAAAACTTTTAATCAAGCGGAACTGTAACACGATAACTTTTATACGCATTTACTGCCTATCATAATTACCACTTATGTGTAAAAGAATGCAGTGTTCTTTAAATATTATTATACATATTTAAAAATTTAACACTGCATATCAACCCGCTACTTATGTTTCCAATTAATTTAATATACTTCATAAAAGTTGGACACGCCTATTTCTAGTTAAAGCTAAATCAGTACTATTGAATGTAAAGATTTTTAATTAATCGATTGAAAAGTTTTATAGACTTGTCGTTTCTATCAGTAAGTTTTTTTAAAAAATATGTAAAAATATATTTTACATTAGTTATTCAGTAATTTGAAAAAGTAATTATAAAAGCTTTCACCTTATGAATATCAAGATTCTTTAAGGAAGTATAGTTAAATTTTAATACGGTTTATGAAATAGTTATGCATCATAATAAGTACTAAATATGTAAGATAATCATTTTGTAATACTTTTCGGAATGTCTTATTACACATTAATTGTGGAAATCGTCGCGCATAAGATTGAAACGCCTTAAAATGTATATTATAACCATACATTTACTACTTAGTTAACAATTTTGACATTTTTGCTGAAACAATATAATGATTACTATTCCGCTAAAATTAATTAGCTAATTAGACGAATTTTTAATTTTATTCTAATAGCGTCATAAAAAAAAACGAGCATTATAATTTGTCGGTATATTTATGACATCGTTATTAAAGCGATATAGCATATACAAAGCTACAAAAGCAAAATTTCGATTCACAATAAGTTTTATAATTTTACAGCTAATAAAAAAGAAAACAGTATATGGATCGCATAGGCTGTTAATTAGTAATATATTCAAAATATCGGAACCTTTGATTAAACGAGCAAAAACCAATTTTTTTTGTAAGCAATTTTCATTAAAATTCAAGTTATTTTTATTGAAAGATAATTACAGTATATATACGGTAAGTCTGGTAGTTACTGCAGCCATTAAGGAGACACCTGAAGTTTTCAATGAATTTAATATGGTTTTTGGCACCTATCGTACTTCTTTGAGTTCAAGTAATTAATTAATTATTGCATTAAATCTTATTACCTTTTGTATAACTAAAAAACTATTAGTAGTCAAGATATAGTAGGAAGTATAAAATATTTATTAAGGTATAAAATAAATTTTTGATTTAGTTACCGTGCCCTCGCAAGGAAGAAAAATTAGCTTATGTATGTGTCGGTTTCTATGTCTTCTTTTAGTTTTTGTGTATTGGTTTCTGTGTACTAATCTAGTAACTGTGTTTCAGATTCTAATTGAGAGATATGATGTAAGGTCAAGTAATAGATATTTTACATAAATAATTTTTACTCATTATTCTTAAGTAATTGTTAGTAAATTTCATAATTAAGTACTAAATAAACATTTGAAATAAGTATTTATTAACTATAAATATTCAAAAGTTATGATTCTGCGAGCTTGCACAAAAGGGATCAGTAGGCTGCACTCGTATTGAAAACGCTATGAAAACTTGTTCATTTATTCTGCGTAGGAAATAAAAAAATAATCAAATATTGTTTCAGATTCTAAATTATAGGTAGTTTAAATAAATATAATATATTAAATAGTCAATTATGTTATTCGTTTTTCATAACTCTGACAACTTTTGTAAGTAATAGTTTTCAGTATTAGAAAATAGTATTTTAATACTTTTTTGCCTTTGTAAACATCGCGATTCTTCATAATTATAAATTGGTTATTCAATATTTTATAATAATCTGTAGTAGAATTATTGCTTCAGTTTAATATTAATGAATTTTATTTCATTTAATCATATTTTTATTTGTTACAAGTAACCAAGGGGGGAGGGGTGCACAGGAATATCCACACTTACCCTACTATTATAATACATAAAATATAGCATATATCTTTAAATCAATTACTGACTAAAAATATTAATATTGCATTAAAGTTTACGAGATAATTCCAGTAATGCATGAGCGATAACGCCTCATTGAATAATTCCAAAAGTAAACTTCGAGATTTGATACTTTTCAAGAAACTGACTTTTCCTCGGACCTTTCAAAACAATCCTCAACAAAAGAGAATCGATCTACCCACATGCTCAAGAAACATCGCAAATACTAGAAGCCACCTCCTGTATAAGCATAAACGCGCAGTGCGCGTAAGCGTTTCCTAAAAATTGCACGCTCCTATATATCTCCGAAATCATAAACCACATTTATACCACTGAAACTGGCCGTAAAGAATGTTTACCGATATACACACTAGAGAGCTTTCTCTTTGTAGGAAGCGAAACGGCCATCGTGAAAACTCATCGTGAAACTCAATATCCACCCGAAGAATATCCGTTACGTCCATCGGGATCGGCTGTTATGCAGATTTTAAGGATATCGTTCACAATTGAAACGATCGCATCTCTCACCGCAAGCATTTTACGACATGTGTCTATAGTATACTCGTGCACGTGTGTGTGTGAGTATGTGCGTATGGATTGTACGACATTTTGCACGTATAGAAATATATGTGAGTGTGGGATGGATATATACGCGGTGGCGAGCCGCAACAGTCGCGATTCTAAGGATTCGCGCGCATCCCATAGGCGCATCACATATATATATATGTGCAGCGCGCCTTCCTTTACGACTTCTAAATTATAGACGGGTTTTTAATGAGCTTGTTACCTCTCGATGTGCGTTTTACCTATATGTTTACAAGATCGTTGTCCGTGTATATTCGAAGCAATAATTTTTATGCCTTTCGCCTTCTTTTTTTTTGTTCGTCCTTGTTGTTTCGGTCTAAGGACTTTAATTTCTTAATTTCAGGTAAATTCTTGGAGGATTCGACGAGACTTAGTGGCGAGAGTATTTAAAAAGTGCTTTTTCGCTCGCCGGCTGCTGCGATCAGTGTGCAGGCTCTCGATTGCAGCTGAGCTCGTGCGTAGAGGTTGTGCGGTTTAACGATTGTTACGATATCACTCATAAAAATGTTGCGCTTTATAGGTTATAAACAATGTTTACGTGTAGGTACGATCTATTTATTTAAGGTTCTTATAATATTCTTTTATTCGTTTTATTTGGAACCCCTTTTATATAGGGGTTTTATTTATAACATCGTCCAAATGTTAAAAGTATAATATTGAATGCAAATGTTTATGCAATCTATAGTACAATGGCAGCTTTAAACAGCAGACTGTATCAAACACATTATCAAACTAAAATTGATATCATTTTGTGTAACCTCGGCTACGCGTCTATTAAAAAACCAAAAATAAAAGTTCTGCTAGCAATCCCAAGTTAGTTAAGCATATTTTAGAGACCAGCTGATAATCCTGCGTACAATTTTTCGACAACTTAAAATAATAATGCATATGATGTATCAAAAATTCAATTGCTCGAGTCCAGCCGAAAATTCCCTCTCTTAATAAATCCATCATTATTTCATTTAGTTCACACAACGGTATCCATTAATATTCCGGACCGTAAAAATGTTATTTCATAAAGGCCGCGTACGCGAGGCAAAAACAAAATTGCTACCGCGGCGCTTATACAGCACTACGAGGGTGCGTCAGAGGAACAAGAGTCGCGTACACGAGAAACTGCCTGGCAAAACCACTTCTCCGACTGTCCGGCAAAACCAACTTCACTGCACAGTTTCTCTCTCCCACGCTTGCGGTGAATTTAAATTAAAATTAGCTTATACGCGGGTTACGAGCTCTCCCCCGCCCCTCTCTCTCTCTCTGTCTTTCTCGCAACAATCGTTGTACCGCCGCGAGATTCGAATTTCGACACGGTAACACGTTCAAGTCTCTCTCGCTCATCGCGAACGTCGTGTCACTTCTTGTCTCGCGTTGAAATCTCCGCTTGATTCCTCTCGCGTCCCTTGGCCTCATCGGGAGAATGTATATATATATACATGTGTGTATGGGTTTGGTGTGCACGGGCGCATATGACCCGCGCATGTACGCTTTACGATCGAATACGCCCGAGTTATTCGGAACGGATCGGAAATATTATAATATAAATGTTTGAAATTCTGCTGTGAGGTTGGTTTTATTGTGAATTTTCGTTATGGTGTGTGTGCGTGTTACTTTTAATTGCCGGGTAAGAGAAAGGATATCGAGTGAAGTTTTCCTTGTTGAGGATTAAGAAAAGTATTTTACTTATTGAGATTTAATAAGGTCCAATGTCGAATCTCATAGTTTTTTTTATTCAAATTCTTGAAGAGCTATGCCGAAACTTTTTTATTTCAAAAAGTGATCCAGGTATTATATAAATTTCAAACACTTAATATATTTTGGATTTGTGCAATATCATGGAGATCTCTGAAACTACGTCAGACAAATTTAATAATATCAAATGTTCCCTTTAATTTTTTTTCTAAAATTTAAATTTAGCTTTAAAACTGTAGGTCATATTATAAGTAATAATATGCAAAAAATATTGAATGTGTGTCGATTTCTTACACTGCTAATATAAATATTTCAATATTTTTTAAGTAAGTTTGTAACAATTTACGATATCAATAAATACACTTCAAAATAGATTAGTACTCAAAAGCAAAAATGTTTCATAAGCTTTCTCTACAAGCTCAATCGAGCTCTCTCAAAACAAGCACTGTAGACGCCCGCAATTTATATATATATATATATATTCGAAACACTGCAAAAAACGCGAAAATTTCGTGCGCTCAACGTTATATGCCGCGCAATTACGCCTTATAGGTATATATATATACGCGCACCCGTCCTTCACGAAAAACCACCACGCCCCCACGTTGAAACGTCAAGCGCGGTTCTAAGAATAAGCGGGCTCGAAGAGAAGAGAAGCTGCTGGAGAATCGAAAGGACCGAAGCAGGCACGAGGGGGAGAAGAAGAAGAAGAAGCCCTTCAAAAAAACGATTCCGCAATCACGAGCCGCGCCGAGTAATTGTAAAGAATTTATCGTAATTAAGCACCTCTCGACCGGTGCACTGAGCAGAAATATGCTCTCTCTCTCTCTCTCCCTTCCTCTCTTGGTCTGCAAGTCTGCAATGCCTCTCGCATGTGCAGAGAGAGAGAGAGAGAGAGAGGATAGCATGTCTGGCTCGTTATGTGCCCTGCACTCACATGCAGGCACGAGAGCACAAAGGGCCGATCGGCTGCGTATATATATACGTAGCGCGGCAGCTCTCCGACCACTTATACAATGTTTCTCGATCTGCGCCGAGGAAAAGCAAAAAAGGACTAGAGCTTCCTTGCTTCGCTCTCTCCCTCTCTCTCTCTCTCTCTCTCTACGTATAAGTGGATGAGTGCACGAGTGTGTGTGTGTGAGGGGTGGGGGGGGAGGGATGCGTGTAGGCGCGTACGAGGTTGAGCGACTTGTAAAAAGTGTCGAGTGCTAGGATCGGACAAATTAAATGTTATTATATATATTTTTGTTTTTGCCATAGCGTAAAAAGGATGCAGCTGGTAATTATTGAAAAATCACAAGTAATCATTCATTGATGTGCTGAACGCATTGAAATTATCGCTATGGATAATGTATAAAATAAAAAATATGTATAATGATTATGTGGGATCGGATGTGTCCGTCCATATTTGGTTTTATTCCATAATTCATGTACGACTATAAATAAATTCTTCTAGAATAGTACCGATTTCTGATACAAATGGATTTCTTTGTACAATATGATTACTTTGTTAAATCGAACGCGAAAATACCTAAGAAAAGTTTTATTCCTATAAGGTGAGTTCTATAAGGAACGATACAAGTATGATTGATCCTTCTTAAATTTACAAAAAAAAAAAAAAAAATAATGTTCATGTATTCAGCATTACTTTATGTAATATGAAAAAAAAAATATTTTACCTAATTTGATCAACAAGCCGAAAAAAATAAATACTACAGAAAATTTAATCAATTAAAATACACAAAATTCTTTCCTTCCCTCGAACTTTTGTGCCAGTCCCACGAAGATTTCGTGTAGAGGTGCGCGCGAGCGCGTCATTTGTTTCAGGCAGCAGCAGACGCACTTTAAACGCACTCACGGCCCGATAAGAAATCTCTAATGTATGCATATTATTCAATGAGTAAGGCGCATATACATATACACTGTACAAGTGGCCGTGCAGAAGCAGAAGCAGCGCAACGTATGTATATATCTCGCGTGTGTGCAGCGCTCGCATTCGTGTGTGTGTGTGTGTAATTTAGCTTGTTATCTCGCGCGCGTTTGCATGCCCAAGTGCGCCTGTATATTAGAAAGTTAACGAATGAGAGAAAAACTCGACGCTCGGGTGCAGCTCGTGTATCTGTGTGAGCGCGCGCCAAGATTTTTCAACGTCAATTTACTCTTGTGTGTGCAGCGCGCGCGGGATTCTATACACGCGCAGAGCGAGAGAGAGAGAGAGAGAGAGACATATATATGCAGAGTCAATTGGCTCGTTGGCCGCAGCAGCGGCAGCAGGCGCCCCCGCCTTTTTTCATCCCGTCCCTGCAGCAGCGCCCCAGCGCAGCCCTTCCTCCTCCTTACGCTCGCACGGGTGCAGCTTTATATACTCGCACTTGTTGGCCGCGCGCTCGCTCGAGAGTCGCCAATTCATTAAGCTGTAATTGAGTTTTCAGCTCTCGCGATACACGGGTCGAGATACACACCTTATTCCCCGTGTACCTGCAGCCGCCTGCAGAAAGCTGAACCAGACAGAGAGAGAGAGAGAGAGAGAGAGAGATATGCACTGTAGGCCGTGGGGCGCGCACGAGCCACTGAAAAAGTGCGAACGCGAAAAAAGGACCACTGAGCGCGAGAGAGGCAGTTCCGAACACGATACAAAAGCCCCGGGGACAAGGCGTGCGCGCTCGGCCTGAAAAAAGAAAGGTACAAATGGATCGGTGCCGAGCGAGAGAGGCAGAGAGAGAGAGAGAGACAGAGAGAAAAGAGAACTTGTAGAGAGAGGGAAGATAGGGTAAATTCGCGAGGCAACAGAGAGAGCGAGAGAGAGAGAGAGAGAGATGACAATTAAGTGAAGGGGAATCAGTGTGATCGATGTCCTGCCGCCTGATTAACTAAAGTTTTAACAAGCAGAGGGAGAAGATAAAGGTCGCTCGGCGCGCCGCCTACGTCGTGTACCTTAGGTATCTGGGTTTCCTGGTCAATCAGCATAAATGCGATATGCTGATTCTTTTTTGTTCTCTCTATCTCCACCCTCCCCCTCCCCACCTCTTCCTTCTACCTCTATCTCTCTCGAACATGTCTCAACGAACAAAGAGATCGAGAGAGGAGTGAGAGAGAGAAAGTCCTGCCGAGCTTTACAAGTCAATTGGGAGACTTTTGAGAACGAGCGAACGCTGCTTTTTCGTGCGTAACAAACATTTTCTTGTACCATTTTCGGCCGGAACCAAAGTAACAATTCAATCAATGTATTAAAATTAGTATTTGAATTTACTGATAAAAATAATAATTAACAATTTCTTTAATGATTAATGTAAAAACTTGTATTAAAAATTAGACGATTGCCCTCGCAATTGCCAATTAATGTTCACCAAGTCTTGTCTGAGTCCGGATAAATACTTATCGCAAAGTAAAATTTGGAACCGTTAGTCTAGTCTTGGAATAATAGTTAGCCTTGTCTTGCAGTCAATGTATAAATTATATGATAACGATTAAGTTTAAGAATTTGTAAAAAACATTAATAGACAATTTTGTAAAAATCAGTCTTGGTTAACTGGATTTTCAAGATAAGTATTAATAATTACTATTTAATAATTTTTTAGCTTTATTATTTTAATTAATCATTTGAATTATACTGTAAAATAAACTAAGAAATAAAATTGTAACATTCAGATACTGAATGAAGAAAGCACCCGGATAGGCACGAAAATAAACAAAGAAAAAGCAAACCTTTATCGCACATTCATTCCCACTCATTCCCATCAGTCAAAAATCAAACTGTGACAATTTAACATCTATATATGTACATATATATATATAGACACACCAAGCGCAGCTCTTTGGAATCGCGCAGTGATAAATCAGTTAGCTCGAGGCGCACACACCAAATTCCCAAAGAAGCATCGTTCCGCACGCGGATATTATACACCAATCGAAAGCCCGGTGTGCACTGGGATGTGTTACAGGGAAGGCTCTCTCTCACCTGCTCCTGCGACTCGCTATACTTATATATAGGCCGAATATAAGGGGGAGTCACGGTCGATTGCGTGTCGAGGTCCCCAAGCTTTCGTTATATTGGCTCCTCGAATGAATCATCGGGAGACTCTCTTTCTCTCTTTCTCACTCGTCTTTTAATTAACGGCGTGCAGAGAGTATTTCGGTACTGGGAAGAGCCGCGCGCTCCTGCGACATCGGTAACGAATGATCGGCGAGACGCGATTTACATCGACCGCCGCGCGATGTTGATCTACGTTTTGGTCGGCGGAAAAGTTAATAAGCGCCGTCCTCACGATGAGCTTTTTCAACGCTCTCTGGGATCGCTTAATTTTTTTTTGAACGGTCAACGGTGAAATGCTGATAGCAGGTGCTTCGCCACTTGTGTTTTGACAAACTTTGTTAATAAGGGAGTCGATTTTGTTTTTTTTTTACTATTGGAATTATAAGTCCAAATGATTATAAGTAAATAATTATGGCTTTATTTAGTACAAAAAGTACATTTTTTAAAGTAATTATTAATCATGATACATATTAAAAAAGTGTACTTCAAAGTGTGATTTTATTTATACCAAATAAATATTGCGTCATGTCTTTGATTCCTCTATGATATGTTTTTATTCGAATTTATTAAATTAAAAAAATTAGTTGAGAAAATATTAAGTATAGCTTTTAAATTCTTTTTATCACATAGAATCATTTATTTTGTCGGATCTTAAATTCTAAATAACATTTCTAATAATAATTTTACATATAGAAAAATATGGATTTAATAGAATGTTTTCCAATATATTATTGGACCGTCAATAAAATAGGTGGGCGAGTATTAACGGATTAGTTGCTACCAAAGTATAATCGTAAAGACAAGATAAAAAATCGTAATACTCTTAATAGTTCCTTCACATTGACCGTACTTAAATAACACGGAATATCTTTATCGATAATTATTTCTACAAAATCTAACCAACACATTTCCCACAACAAACCATTTTGTTCTGATATTTCAAAAATCAGTGTCTTAACTCGATCCTCAAAAGTGGAGCGTACCAAAACACCTATGGATTAAGCTTCGAAAGCCTCTTTGCTCGCGCTCGCATAAAGAAAGCAGCATCATTTTGCTAATTTAATATCTGCGACAGATATCAAAACGTGCTCGAGCACCGCAGCAGCGAGAAAATCATGTTTGCAACGTATGTACTGGTCTCGAGATTATCTCGAAAAATATTTCGAGATTACGCACCTCACACGCACACACACACACGCGGTATCTATTTATATTTTATCCCTTCCATTTTTATCTAGCCCATAATTACCGCACCTCGCGAGCTCCCATAATTATCCTATCTATTCAACTATACAGCGTTGGCCAAAGTGTCCATTCATATCTATAATTTCGCTATCATTTCATTTCCAGCATCTTAATAAACGTGGGAAAACAGTCGCGCGAGCATAAACAAGTAGGTATATCGAAGTCTCGCCGCGCGGCAAGGCCTCAACGACCCGTTCCGAAGACAGCGGAAAAAACCGCCTGCATATATCCACCGCCTATCGATAAAACTCCGCCGCCGCCGCCACATATTTATAAACCGTTAAGATAGCATCATCCGCGCGGACAACAAAGCAGCGGTGGTTTTTTTTCGTTGCCCCGCTCCACCTCCCGGCCCCTGCAAGTGCACTTTCCCATTGATTCATCGCGGGATCCTCGTTGCTTACGGCAATGCTGCTCCTCGAGCGCCCTTTTTTCTGCCCTCGAGCTGCGGCCGCCCTCCAGCCGTAAACAAAAATTCGTTCGGCCCTTTTTTCCTCTCAATACCCCCCGAGCACTGCTGCTGCTGCTGCTGCAGCGCCAAAATCATAAAAGTATAATGCGATTCATTTAAAATCGCGGAATATCGGCGGTCTAGTTGCGCGGGCTCTCTCTCTCTCTCTCTCTTGTCTTCGGAGTTTTTTTCTTCTCGACCGCGGCGAACGTTATAAAAATCGAGTGCGCGCGCTTTTTGCGCGGAAGTCCGAATAATTATTTTTCGCAATCGGGGCAGCAAGGAGCGAGCGAGGAGGTATTGTATAGGAGTATTGGCGCGGTGGAACCATTTTTTTGTACCGCCTCGAGCAGCGCTTGGCGCGGATGGCTCCGAGGGCCACCGGCAGGCCTGCGAAAATCTCCGCCGGCTCGCGCTCGTTACCAATGCCCCGACGGGTATGAAATTTAATTTCACTTCGTCGAAGGATAATGCATACAACCCAACCCAACCCTCGGCTCTCTCTTCTCTCGCTTTTGCTCTCGCTCGCCCTACCTTTAGGTGGATTTCATACTGCCTGAATCCACAAAATAATAGAATAGAGCAGTTAGATGCCTTAGCTTTGCAAATGACTTATTTGCATTTATTATGATAATTAGTAAAAAGTCATATCTATTATCTGATAGAATGAAAAACACTTTTCGCTGATCAGTTCGGACTACTGAGAAATGTTTACACTTGTATGTAATTGTAAATTGACAACATTTTGATACCACAGTATTGAGTCTTACTTTATAGGAGTGTGAATAAATCATATATAAGCAAATTGTGTCATAACATAAAAAAACGAAAATAAGAGGTAAAATTTTGTATACGACAAATTATTATGGCCTAAAGATGAAAGTTAGACTGAAAACTTTGGCTCTATGATACATTATATTATTCCAAATACATTTTATGATCTTCACATTTACTTTTTTAATTTTTTTATTTATTTGATAATTAATAAAATTTGAGTCTTAAATAAAAATAGTTTTAAATATCATTTTTATAAATTATAATGTATCGATTAATTCTAAATTGAAATTAAATTTAAAGTATAATTAAAATTTATGTGAATTTAAGATATTTTAATATAATATTAATTTTAAATAAATCATAAAAAAAATTTTAGAAAACAAATTTATTAATAAATAATTTTAATATTTATAATTATATTCAAATATTTAAATAAATTTTTTTATTTATAGAAATTTTTTACTTTTCAAATTCACCAGTGTGAAGTCGTCTAAAATCCATTCTTACCGCCCGAGGATACCAACTTGCAATAATTCAATACCAGCAGGGGGAAATCCGAACTTGTATATATACCTATATATATAATCGCGCGTAAACTTTGAAAGTGCTGCTACTTGGTTCTCCTCTCTTTTTCCTCATCGTCAGTCTCGCGCTTCAAATGTAATTCGGCTAACGGTATACACAGAGAGAGCTGCTCTTTCAAAGGGAAGTTTCGCACCCGCTCCTCCTCCTCTTCGCCTCCCGTTTTCGATAGTTTTGCAATTAGGCGAAGGCGAGGCTGACTGTTCGCTCGGCGTTGCAGGCCGAAATAAAAAATTGCGCAAAGGAAAATGACCGTAAGAGAATTATTATTTCTCAAAATATTAAGAAGAAGGGAAAAAGTGTGCCGAGAGAGAAGCCCTACGCATTTTGACTTTATGATCTTCGGCGTATCTGCTTTTTCTCTCTATATTGCGAGGCTCTGCGTGTACACGCCTTTTTATAATTGCGAGGGTTTTTTGAATATAACTGCCTGAGCTCGTAGCTTTTCGACAGCGAATAAGTTTGTATACGGTGTAGGTGCAATAGTGGCGAAATATTTATGGTCGCTGAAATTGGATGCTGCTTCGGTGCTTGACTTTGCCCACATGCTTTGCTCTGCTCTTATTATGATGAAGCGATTAGTTTTTTCTCGTTTGTGCGTACCTGATTATTCTTTTTTAAGGGATGATAATAAAAGAGTTCGCAAATGATTATTATTTCGAAGCGTACACGAAAATTATATGCATTACAAAATTAATACCCTGCTTTGGTGTACATAAACAAAATTATATAATTTTATAATGCAAAAGTTAAAAATATACTGTAATAGTAGTAATACAATATCAATCTAACATTTATAAATAAAACCAGTTAATTTGTAATGACATAAATATGTCTAAATTTTACTTGTCGAAAATATAGGTACATACGCTGTTATTACCAAATTTGAATGGAAATATGTTTTTTCATTTTTTTGCGTTCAAGTACTGTATAATTTGGTACAAAATCTTTCAAAACGTTAAATAAAGTAAGTAAGTATTTATTTAATCACTTAATTACTATTATTAACTAATTTATTAATGATAATGGACTCAATTACATATAATTTGAATATTAATATATTGCATTTTTTATATAATTACCTTTACCGAAAATTAAATTAATAATTAAAATCTTAAACTTGATGGACTACTTTTGAGTAAATTTAATATGGTCTCAAAATATAACAAATAATAATTAGAAAGTTGTAATAATCGTTGTTAATTTATAAAATAATATAAATATTCCGATAAAGTTGGATAAAAACATTCTCAACTCATAAATAAACTGAAACAAAATTGAAAAACAATGTTTTAATAGGATTCTATACGCTGCAGTACATATACAAAGATACTTAAATCGAATAACTTAAGCTCTATATTATTTATAATCTTGTTAACCTTAATCTTATATTGTTCGTAAATACCAATCATTTAAATTCTTGAATGGTTTTGACGAAGTAAGAAATAAAATAAACCTATATCCACTTCCTTATCTTCAAATCGCGCGCATCAGAATGCAATAAAATTAAGCGTAACTTCAAATTCATTAAGCTTATGGCTTGGACTCACAATGGAGCCCATACTGTCGTATATCTCAAAGGCAAAAATTCAAATTCTCGATGCAAAATAATCAAGACAATCAGCGGCTTAACGGTGAACACTCGCGACAGTGCCGCAAAGGGGAACTTTCAAAACCACTATTCAGCTCCGACTTTAAAATATATATCCATATACACAAGCTCCGCGCACAAGTAGGCATATTTTCTAAGCGTTTCCTCGAAAGGTCAAATCCTCCTACACCTCGGCTCCGAGGCTAAGTGGAGCATCGTGTACATTATGAATATGCAAAGCGCGCGCATACGTGACGATTCCGCGCGGCCGCGTCTCTGACGCTGGTCTACTATATATATGTGTGTGTGTGTGCGTGCGCGAAAGTCGAGAGAGCGCCGGCTTTTTTCGGTTGTTAATATTATGCCGCAAACGGGCCTCGAATATGTATGTATGTGCATACGAGCTAAAATGTCGCTTAGAATTTTTCTTCCGCCCGAGCGAGGCGATTTCAATGAACCTTCCCGACTATATATATTTTTCAAAAGCCCATCGCCTCGTGTGCGTGCACGCGTGTGTCTGTGTGCGTCTGCGAGTCTTTTGTGCGTGCGCGCGTGGCGACGACAACGACTTATTGTAATTTATAATTTTCTGGAGACCGTTTAACTTATTTACTTATGCAAATTATTGCAGCTGAATTTACGTGGACTATGAATATTCTCAACTTACGTTTATAGCCTGATAATTCCTGTGTTATTGTTACCAGTCCATTTTATCGCAAATTCAACTGTACGTGAAGAGAATTTTACGCATATTGTCATAAACTAAAATTAGCATAAAAATCAATTAAATAATTTTTAAATTATAATAAATATAAAAACTTCAAGTTTTAAAAAGGACTGTTATATATGCTTCGAGTTATCATTTTTATTAAAATAAAGTATGTACGGTTGTTCAATCAAATATAGAATCTTTTATCTTCATCCAGGTGTCCAAACATTTTTTAACATAAATAATGAATCAAATAGTCCATATAAAATATTCATTCATCGTTTAGCAAGAAATGCTCCATATATATGCGGACGCAAGATAACACAGTCGAACATCAAGTGCAAATAGCATGTATATAGTACGCGCGCATTGAGCGAAACGTGTACTTTTACTCAGCTGGAGCATAAACGACGCGCGATCGAGTCGTCGAGGGTGAGGCTCGCTCTCTATTCGCGTGGGTGACAATTCGATCCACCTACGCGCCCAGGACTCGGCGCGTGATTATTGCTCGCGCTGCGCTGATGTAGCAATTGTGTCTTGGCAGATGAAAAAGGTTCAAAGCTGCGTGGCATTGTGTCCGCTAAAGCGCTCTTCTATAATTGTACATAATGCGTGCGTTAAGTCAATGTTCCACGTGTGAAATAAACTTCATGAATCGATTATTTTAAAGTTTTAATAATTTGGGTCATGATACAGAAACTTACTCAAATTGTTTGTTGACTACTACAATATGATAATACAATAATTAAACATGTAACGCGCATTATTATTATGAATACAAATATTATAAATTATAAATTGAGGGGTGTACTTTATATAAAGAGATAAAAACTTTTTTAGATTTAGTTATAGGTGTATCATATTTGCTTAAATTATAAATAATTAAAAGTCAATATGTGCGTTTGGTATAGCAATAGTTGATTAAAGATGTATATAAAGATGTAAATAATATAATATAGTAGTCAGTTTACCTTCTAATATTCAGTTTCAAAAATAATTATTTTCTCAGACAATTAAAGCTTAATCTAATTATTCTGCAGGTGGTAAAGTCGTTAAACTATCTAGATCTAGGTCCGACTTGGTATTTAATGAACTAATTCCAAGAACACTGTTGATTTCGGAAAAAGTACATAAATGAAAACATTGCTGTTGTTCGAATTACATTATCATAATAATATAATACAATAATAATTATAATAATAGAGTATTGGTACGATAGAATACAGCCAGGCTATGTCATATCCCGTTAGGTGATTAAGAGGATATGCTATAGTCGGAAAGATTCCTACTTTACCGGTTCTTGCATTTAACGACAAATATGAAGATGAGATTAATTTTTGGAAAAAAAACTTTCGATCACTTTCTCGGTAATAATGTAAATATTACGTGGTTCAGATTTAATGAAATTCCATCCACAATTCATAGAGGTTTTTGTCGCCGAAAATTTCAGACATAAATATCACTGTTTATCACGAACGAAATTTACGGCGACAAAAATCTATGATATGTGAATGGAATTTCATTAAACATGAACCGCGTAATATTTATATCATGACCGAGATGGTGATAGAGAGTTTTTTTCCAAACATTAATCTCTATCTTTATATATTTTGTTAAATGCAAGAATCGGTAAGATAGGAATCTTGCCCACCTTAACACATCCCCTTAAGGGGAGGGGGGTACTTTATGTGCGAGAGTCCTTTTTTATCGGCATATATTCATAAAAAAGGAAAAAGTTTAAGAAAAGCTCTTTATCAAAATTCTGAGAGAAGTTGTAACAATTTAATTCTCTATCATCAATTCATAGTATAATATAAATATAACATTGCAAACTTTGCTTTCGTGAATTTATTGAACGATTTTACGTAAAAATTTAAATAAAGTACTTTTAAATTAATTTATCATCAATAAATATAAATATCGGTAAGACAGGGACCCAACGGTACACGGCATATCTTCAGAACATTTTTTAGTGGCCTACCTTATCGATACTGATGCCATTGTATATTCTTTTTCTTTTTTTTATAATGAATATTTATACACTCATAGAAAATAAGAATAATTTTAATAAAACAAATTATTGACCGCAAATTATTATTATATTACGTTTAAATTACCAATTCGATATATAAATTGCAGAATAAAAGCTCACGCCCGAAATCAAACGTTCTAAAAGTAAAGTAATAGAACAAGATTAAGTCTGCATATCGATCGAGGGCGTGAATCTTCTTCAAAAGCAATCAAATTTATGTCGATAGGGCGAGACGTGTATCGAAGAAACAACGCCGACCGTCTCCGGGATTCTTTTTCTTTTTACGCACTGTCCAACGATTTCGCGTTGGCGTGTCCCTTGTTTCGCGTGAAGCGCGATAGGCTGCAATGGGCGAACCTTCGATTACAAAACTGAAGATCGGGCTTGCCCTCGCCGTATCGAGAGACAATGAAGCAGTATAATTTTTTGCTCGAACACCTACAGACTTTATATATCGGATGTCACCACTTGTGTGACTTACTATCGACTTTATGAGATTTATTGTTATAGTCTAATTCATTGATTTTAGTGTCGTTATAAAATAAGAATCCATATTTATTGTTATTTTGATTATTGTAAAATAGTTTTATATTTGAATTCCAAACAATTAGCTGTCGTATGGAAAACAAATAGTTTTAATATTGTTGGATACAATGAATATTAAAACAATGATTATTTATACGCATTTCTTTAATGCTTACTCAACGCTAATTTCAACTGCAATAAGGAATATGTACAACAGGTTTTGAATTGATTCATCAATTTGCATCGTAGCGGATTAAAGTATTCATTGCTGGTTCAAGATGTACTAGATACATCATTTTTCTACACTTGTATAACGGATTAATTGGAATTTTTTTTAACTAAAAATTAAAGTTTTTTCATTTGATGTATGATTTCTCCCTTAAGTACATTATTGCGATATCAATAACATATTGAAAAAAAATCACGAATAATGAAGCAGAACAGTGTATATAACAAGTTAATTAAATTGAAAAGTATTTGATTAATTTAGAACACTGGCTTACGTGTACTCGATATTGTGCTAATCAATCAACCAGTGAAAATAAAACTTTATATTTACGTACTTAAATTATTCGAAAAAAACAGCTGATAGCACCTTTATATGAATGAATTCTGAACAAGCCATCTGGAATAAGTATATGACTTATTACTCATTGAAATTGTGCTTAAAACGTTCTGCATCACCATCCAATTAACTTGTAGCACATCAATCGTTTTTGTCCAGAAGAATACTTTAATTTCCTTAGTTCCAAATTGGTATATGCTTAAATATTGTTTTTACTCGCTTCTACAGCTTTACATTCTTTCAGGAAAAATTACATTTTAAATCGTATAATTAATTATAAAGATAAAATTTAATAGTCCATCGGCAATAAAGACGAGCTTCCATAATAAGAGTATATATTTAAACTCATAATTTTAAAGCAACTATAACCGAGTTTGTTATCTGTCGAAAGGTGTTCTAATGCCCATAAAGCCCATAAAGCCCATAAAGCGAAACCTCCTCTAAACCTCAGGATTCGCATTCGCTCGCAATAGGCAGCGCTCGCTCGCTCATAAAAAAAAAAGCCACCCGATTTTCTCCTTAAAAAACCATTTACGATTTTCCTCGTATACGCACAAGCGCGCATCGACATCACATAATAACTCAACTTCTTGCAGCGCGCTTCCTCCATATACAGACCGTTTCTCAATTATAAAGCGATTCGCCTGTCATTAGACGAGAAAACCGCATCAGAAATCGAAGAGGAGCAACGGGCAGCGGGAGCAGCAGCTTCTCTCTAGACAACACCAGCAGCAGCAGCAGCAGTCGAGCGAATCTCGTCCCGGGCAAAAAAGTCGCTTATATACTGCGCCATTAAGTGTCTACACGATCAGCAGCAGAAGCAGAAGCAGAAGCAGAAGCAGGAGCGAGTATACCATCTATATAACACGGGTGCTAGTCAGTCTCTCTCTCTCTCTCTCTCTCTCTCCTCCAACGAGTTTCATTAAGTTTTCGTGTACGTATTACAGGCCGGTGACGTATGTACAAAGACCGATATTTACTGCCACGCCGAAGGGCCTTATACCCAGTTTATTCTTATATACATACATATACGAGCATCGGAAGGGATATGGGGAGAAGAAGTGAGAGAGGAGAGAGAGAGAGAGAGATTATCGAATCGTTTTCGGTTATCTAAATTGCATCGGAATCGATGTCGGTGTGTGTGTATACGAGCTGCCCCACGGTTTCCACGTGCGTCTCTCGCGCCGTCATAAACCAACACCTGCAGCTGATAGCCAGCTCGCTCTTGCTTACCTTGTGTGTAGCTGATCTGCGAAAGCTCTCTAAGAAGCTTTTCTTTGCTCTGCTCGCGCTCGCTTTTCTACACGCTGATAATGGCTGTCGACAAGCTGCGCGAAGCCGAACTCGGTTTTTTGCGATATTTTACGGATTCGCTGTGCCCTGAGATACTGGCTTTTAATATACTGTGTTTAGTATCCGTTTTTGCTCTATGGCTTTTCATTTTCTTTTTTTTTTTTGCCAAGTGGTACCTTATGATTTTGCAGTGTCTCGTGCTGTAATATAGTACACTATTGAATTACAGCAGCTTTTGTTGCAGAAAATTACAGGCGGTAGTTTATTTACGGAAGTTACACATGTGTGTATACAAATTATAATTAATTACAGTAAACTTACGCTTTTAAAGTTTCTTCCATTCATTCACATGGTTATTAAACTTGGAAAAGTAATACGAAGCTTTTTATGAAGAATGATTGGATTAAAAATCTATGCATCATTTCTTATGCATAAGAAGTTGTTATAGTCCGGGATAAAAACTCAATACTCAAAGCACGTACTTCAGAATGCACAAATACATGAAATTCGAACAAAAAAGCAGACGCGCAGATTCATAAATAAGAAAATGTAATGATCAGCGATGAAAAAAAAAAAGAATATAATAGAAGCTTCAGCCGCCTGCACGAATGCAATACGAGCGAATTCATAATATCGTGGCGTTTTACTAGTCTTCCTTGAATCTCATGAATTCGCAAATTACATAATAAGAATGAATTACGTCGTCTCGTCCTTTAAATTGCGAACCCGCGCAGCACATCTGTTTGCCAATTTGTCAATTCCCTTCCTTCCTCCGGCAGGACGAGAGTCTCGAGCGCCGCGCGTTTAAATAAGAAATTCCACGAAAGTACACACATATATATATAAGGCTTACCCGTCACGCATCGGCACGATATAGGCGCGAAATATTACAAAGCAAACGCGTCGGCGGATAGGAGAATTTGCACTGCCGCCAGCTCGTGTGCCTGGAATATTTCAGCATCTCATTAGCGACGAGGCTCTAATTACTCCCGGCTCTCGCGCGATATTTGTTTCTTCTCTGCTGCCACGACCATGCGCTTTTTTTTCCCTATAGCTTTTTACCCGCCTCTGCGCCCATTCATTCGAGCTGCGCGCGAGCCATTGATTTCTTATACCAGAAGGTTTGTACTACTCGAATCGACGTTTATGTCCCGTACATTTTGCTATTTCATTCATCTCGAGAACTTTCTGAATGGACAGTTACTTTTTTTTTGTACGGTAAACTGCATGTTTGTGTTTGTGTAATGGGATGGTGAGTTTTAAATGCGTTTGTGTATTTTGTAGCGTGTGTTTACGAATTCCTTTTGATTTTATACAATCTTGTTGGCTATAGCTTAACACGTCGAATGCGGCGAGGACATTCGCGTGTGGCTCGAATTTTCTACTTTCAGCCGGATACTTTTGACTATATTTAATAACAGTGGAGGAAAAAAGGGGACATCGACCAACGAAGTACAAATTGAAAACAAAAATCTACTTATATTAAATCAGCTTGAAATGCTTTAGCGCAATCATCAATTTTTTATTTACTCCGTACGATTCGTGTCTAATTAGTAAAGATTCCAATACAAAAGCTAACGATTACAATCACAAGAACTTTAGCATCGGTATATATATAAACGAGCTGGAAAAATCTGCAAGGCTTGTAATTTTTCCACCGCTCAGCTCGTACTGTGCATTCGCGCGTGCACACACACACACACACACACACACTGCACACATGTGTACGCACTCGCTCTTAAGTAGCATAAAATGGCAGTTGGCAATGGCAGAAAAACGATTATTTTTAGATTTTGATAGTCCTTTTGAGTGACAGTGGCGTTTTTACCGATTCAACGTAAGCGCGCTGCGCACAAACAGTCAGATCAAAAGGCGCCGTCGCTCATCACGTGTCAAGCATCAACGCGTGGCAGCAACAGCCGCAGCGGTAGCCAACAGCAGCATCGCGCGGTCAGAGAGACAGAGAGAGAGAGAGA
>UELU01029777.1:4280-14773 GCA_900490025.1 Megastigmus dorsalis
GTTCTCTCACGAATAGAAGACAAATATGTGATAGGTTATTTTAGTATTTAAGTTAGTTAGTAAGTTATACTATGTACCAGCCCTAAGTTCAGGTATTACATATACCTATGTAGGTTTACGTTGTAAATGACTGGATTAATAAACAAATAAATAAAAAATAAATAAATAATTTATTAAAGTTAATATTTTAATCTTGATAAAATATTTATGTATATTTTTACCATCATTCTTGACAGTTCCTGTGACAGTGATACATGTTCCTTTTTTTATATCAGAGCTACTGAACTTAACTATTTGAACCATTATTTTATGCTGACCATCGGTAATAGCTCCACACCCATTAGTCATTGATTCGTTCGTAGTCGATATCACAGCAAATTTGGTTTTTAAATAACCTTTGATGGCTAAAATCATTTATTATTACATTTATTAAAATATACAATCTTAAAAAATATCTGAAAGTTGAAATATACATACTAATGAGGCCATCATTCAAAGCAATAATTGAAAAATCCACTTGTTTAGGCTCACTAATTGTCAGAGTTTGATTATTATGAAGTCCCAGAAAATTAATTTCTGTATTCTTCTGAATAACAATCTCAAATGGAATCACGCTTTGCAAGCTCTTATAGTAACTTTGCAAAGTTGCCTTACATTGACCACCATCAATATGTACTACCTTAATGATCAATTAATAATATATGTATAATATATTAATATTCATTATATATCTACAGTATTTATAAATTTTTTTTTAAATAACTTACTCTTTTACTAATAATCTGAGATTCATATTTGCTTATGAGCTCCTCGCCAAATTAAGCAGGTCGCTCTTTTGCTTCCGTTGGTTAAAATAAACTTGAATTGTTTGTATTGTATTTTTCCCTTCCCTACTTCACAACTTGAAAATATCTCGTCAACATATCCAACAATCTCTCTACAAGAAATAAATGTTTGGAACATATGTCATAGAAAAATTTTAATTAAAAAATTTAAAAAGATTGGGAATTTTAATTACTTTTTTACAGTAAAAAAGAATGAAAAAGTATAATATATATAGCCTAAAAGTTATACTAATAATGAATAGTAATGATACATTAATAATAATTTGAGTTAATCACTTGATATATAAATATTAACCGAATAAGTAAAAATAATAAAAATACTATTACACATAACCTATGATTTATACTTACACTGCGAGATCTTTATTTTTTAATTCGCCTAAATCCTCGTCACTGGTATAAGTCAAATGCTCTAAATCTACCATTATGTTAAAAAACCTTAACAGAATTTATGTAAAGCAAAACGATAATAATCACGTGCGGATTCTTGCTAAGAACAGAAGAATGTTAATTTGTTCTTCAGTTGAAAGTGGTATCGAACTTTAGCCACATTCAGTCGAGAAATTTTTAAGATGACACGTGCTAATTTTTACGACACAACGACACAATAAAGTTCAAACTACAAAAGTTTTTTTTTTTTTTTTCATGCTCGCAGTTCGCATACTTATGACTTACGACTATTTGCTCGCTTCACCTATCGGTCACTCGCTCACTTATTCTTTTCTTTTCCTTCTCTACGTATAATGTAGTCATGTATGGCATAGTCTCAATCGGAGATGCTCTCTTTTTTTTCAACCAATCAAAATCATTTTAAATCGATGACACTTACAGGTTCACCATTATTTTAAGAGGGGATATATTGAATCATTTTTATTGCCACGATTAATGATAGATAATAAATCCACTTTAATCCACGTAAATTATTGAGAATTTAAATCGACTTTAATTTAAGGAATAAAGATTGATCATTAAACGATTTTAGTTGATACTAATAAACGACGGATACAGATGGATCATTAGTCAACTTTATTCAATTTATAAAAAGCAAAGTTATATTACAGATGCAGATTGACAGTTTAACGTTTTTAATTGTTTCATATTGTTCTATATTTAAGTGGACTTTAATGTATCGCCCTGCTGAAAAGGACCTATTGAAATCGTTCGGAATTAATTAATTTTCATTCAATACCAATTGATTCCAATAAATGTAATCAGTTACATTAAAATTTCCTATTGAAATCCAATCGATATCAATCGATTTTAATAACAATAAAATTGAATACTCAATTTTAGCATTTGTTCAATGTGATTTCAATTCATTTCAAAATAGATATTTATCAATCTATTTCAATCTATAATTTATTGTGAATACCAATACTTCCGAATCAACTTCAATTGATATTTAGGCTCATATTATTCCAATACTACTACCACATTTTAAGATGGCGACGCAAGTAAAGAAGCCTCCTGATCATGGAGAAGGAAAATTTTACAAATGTCATAATGATACAAAAGTAAACGCTTTAGTGTGTCTCACATGCGAAGAAGTGTACCATATAAATGACTTTATAAGAAGTAATAGTGGTGTACAATAAGTGAAACACTTGTGATATGCAAAGAACACAGAGAGGTTAACCTAACCTCAATTAACAGTGAACACGTGCTAGAAACAGAAATGAAAATCATATTTGCACAAAAAAAAAAAAAATGCTGCCAGACTGGAAATATCAAATAGAGAAAAAAATTGAGGAAAAATTAAGCAAGCTTTAGAAAATAAAATAGCTGTTCAGACAAATAACATTCAGAAATTGGAAGATACAGTAAAACAGCTAGAAGAAGAAAATATAATAGAAGCGCAAAAAATAAGAATACAACAAATACAAATTGATAACGATAAAATGGATTTAGATAATACAGTTCATGCTGAATCGGTTTTTACAAATGCAGATTATGAATACATGAAAAAAAACACACTATTAAAATAGATAAACTTTGAATTGAAAGACAAGAATAAAGAATTACAAGAAAAAAATAAATTATTACAGGAAATACTAAAAGATAAAGAAAATATAGTGTTTTGCTATAACAAAGGAACTGCTATGCAGAAATAACTACTGGAAATACACAAAAATCAACAAAACCTCCAAGAATTGTGATAAAAAAAAACTAAGAAAAATTGAACTTTGAATGAAATTACAAAAAAAGTAAGTCATTGTCTAATTAAAAATAAAAACATCCAAATAAACAAGATAACAGAAAGAGAAAAAACCGATGAAATATTTATAACGTGCAATGATAAAAAAAGTGTAGACGAAGTATTAGAAGTATTAAAAACCAAAATAGATGTAGATATAGCTATTGAAGAGAAAAATAAACCAAAAATGAAGATAGCAGGAATACACAATTTTGAGAATTTGAATGAAACTAAACTCCAGGAAGATATAAACGAAAGAAATTTCTCGATTTTCGAGAATCAAAAATGTAAAATACTTTACATATATACCAATAAGAGTAAGGGAACTCAATCTATTTTAGTAGAACTAACAGCTGATTTATACAAGCACGTAAGAATGAATAAAAATAGAATATATGTGGGACATGAAAAATGCATAGCATGATGATGTTATAGACGTCAAGCCGTTTTATAAGTGCGGCAGATTTGGACATAAAGAAAAAAATCCAGGGATAGCGCCACGGGCATTAAATGCGCGGGCGAACACGAAGCAAGTAAGTGTGAAGAAGGAGACACAAAGTGTGCAAATTGCATGTTCAGCAATAGCAAATACAATACAACTTTCGACTTACGCCATGAAGCAACCGAATAGATGTGAAATCTACAAAGCCAAGATAAAGAAATACATAGAATCAACGGATACAGCGCCAGACCTGTAATATCTGAAGGTTTAGGTAAAGTAGGGAACTACATTAATAACCCAATGTCAGCGCGACATACGGGAATATCTGCAACATCTTTGAATTCACTGAATAAAGTAATAACGAAAAAAAAAAACATGATGGATATCAATAGTATTAAATTTGATGAATTAATACGTAAAGAACATGAATTCAAAGATACTGCAGAAATAAACAAAAAAAATAGGAAAGGCAAATTTTATAATCTTACACGTAAATATTAGAAGTATAAATGAAAATTTTAACAAACTAGAAGTTTTTGTAAAGAGCCTAAGTAATAAACCAGCAATAATAGTATGTTCCGAAACGTGGACAATACAACATGCTGTTCTTTCAGTTATCGGGATATAAAATTTATTATAATAATAGTAAAATAAATAGAGCAGATGGGGTAGTTATATACATCAGAAATGATTTAGAACATGATACAAAAATTAGACTTAAATATTAATAATAATAAAAACTTACGAATATCTGCAATTTATAGATCTCATGATATAGTAAAGACTGAATTTGTTCTCTCAACCAAAAAATATCCATTAGAAAATAAAAAAATTAAAAATCATTACATAATCGGAAATTTTAACATTGATTTAATTTATAATGATATACATAAACATGAAAATATTATCAATCAAGAATTTCTAAATAACTTTTTGGAACAAGAATATATTCCAGGTTTTCTAGATGTAAGAAGACCATCTTCATCTGGGCAAGGTGGTACCTGTATTGATAATTTCTATATAAAAATCAACTCAATAAGTACAAAGGCATACAAAATTACGAACCCATTTAATGATCATTTTCCTCTTTTTGTTCAACTTAATAATATAAATTTTATACGCGAAAATATAAAATTAAATAGAATAGTTAATTATAAAATATTGAAAAATATTGCACAAAATATGGACTGGAATACAATATTATCACTGCAGGAGCCAAATTGTGCAACGGACGAAATAATAATAAGACGAATAAATTATTGCGTGGAAAGATCAACAACAGAAAGTAAACAAAAAAATTGTAATAGAGACAAAATACCTAACCAAAGCAATAATAATCTCATGCAAATAGAATGAATTTCTGTATAACATATGGCAAAAACATAAAGTCTTTTAGCTTAGAAAAAGAATATATGGACTATTGTAAGGTACTTAATAGGGTAATTAAGGATGCGAAAATTATGTATGAAAGAGATAGGATGAAAATGCATACGATCAAAAAAAACTATGGAAAATAATAAATGAAAAAATGGGAAAAAGAAAAAAAGCAGAAAATAAAATAAAGTATATATGCATTAATAGAAACAATGTTGAGAACAAAACTGAAATAGCAAATACTCTGAACAACTTCTACTGCAAAGTTGGAAAAAACTTACGCAAACAAGTAAAGCAACCAACATATTTACCTAAAGAAATAGAAAGAAGCTTTAAATCAATATTTTTATACCCAACAAATGCAAAAGAGGTCATAAAAAAAATTAAACAACTTAAAAACAAAGCAGGTGGGGAAGATAAAATAAATGCGAAAACGCTAAAAACAATCGACATAGACATTGCACGCCCATTAGCCCATGTCTTCAATCTTTTAATGCAGCAACCTGAGTGGCCTGATGCGCTTAAGAGTGCAGAAGTAATTCCAATATATAAATCAGGAGATAAAACAAACATAACAAACTCTAGACCAATCTCACTTATATCAAATATAGCAAAGATTTGTGAAAAAATTATTTTCAATAGGTTATACAATTTTTTACAAGAATGTAAAATCCTATCAGAGTATTAATATGGTTTTATTAAAAATATTGGAACCAAGGATGCACTCTATAAAATATCAGATATAATATACCAAAAATTAGACAAATGCAAACCCATAATAATTTCATTTTTAGACCTTGCAAAAGCTTTCGACACAGTCGTTCATGCTCTATTGTTGGAAAAAATTGGAGAGATATGGGATAATAGGGTATGCACAAAAACTAATAAATAGCTATGTGACCGGTAGAAAACAAAAAGTAAGAATTAATGCCAAAACTAGCACAGAAAAAATTCTAGATACAGGAGTACCTCAAGAAACAATCCTTGGTCCTCTTTTGTTTATCATATATATAAATGATCTACTGTCAGGTATGCCAAAGAACTCAATATTGTCTTATGCCGATGACACTGTTATCATTACTGATGACGACACGTGGGCACAGGAACAGGACAGAATGAATGTACTATTAGACAAAGTAACGAATTGGTTAGCTTTTAATAAATTATCACTAGATATAACAAAAACTAAGTTTATAACGTTTGGAAACTACTGTGATAGTATACCTGTACAAGTAAATATTAAAATAAAAAATCAAAATATAGTAAGAACTGAATTCTACAAATACCTGGGAATATATTTTGACTACAATATGAAATGGTATAAACGTGTAGAACATATTATAAGCAGGACTAAATATTTAATTTTTGTTTTTGCAAAAATAAGAAAGTACATGGATACGAATACACTTATGAAAGTATATTATGCATTTTTCCATAATGTAATAAGTTATGGGATAATAGCCTGGGGAGGTGCATACAAAAGCACTATAATTGTACAGCAAAAAATACAATCAAAATATTAAGAATCATTAATAAAAAATTTTTTATACAAAATAATCCTTTGAATATTAAACAAATATTCACGTTAGAATCAGTCATCTATCACTACAATAATCTTAAGTAAAAATACATAGATAGTAAATCCATAACCAGGAATAAAAATATAATACTACCGAAAATAAGTAAAGCTATAAGTAGAGATGAATAGGGAGATCGCCGATGACATAGGCCAGAGCCGCGCCAAGTCCTTTCCCCCGCGAGCTACCGCTCCTAGCGGCCAAAGTCCCGAACCGTACGCACAATCTGACTTCGAGCGAGGAGGAGAAATGGAGGAGGTAACATTAACAAAATATAGTCGAGCGCCCAGGCCGGCGAGGTCGCGCGAGCTCGTCTCAAAAACAATATACGCAGGCGCCCGAGACGAAAACTTTTTCGTTTGCCTCGTATACCTATGATACAATAAAAATGTACATTTCTGTATATAATAAAAAATTAATATTACATGTATAGAAGTGAAAGATACGTACTATATTAATTAATTTTAAACATGAGTCGAAAAGCAATTACGAGTTTCAATCAATAGTTGAATATAATATGCTTGGTCGTGTGGGCTAAGGCGTGTGCCAACAATTTTAACTTTTTATCAGGGCTCTAGTTCGAATCTAGACCATGTCATTTTTTTTTGTTCTACAGAACATTTGTTGTCGGACAATTATATAAATATTATTATTTAGAAGGCATTTAAGAACACATACAGAAATCTTTATTGCAAAAGGAAGTGAAAAAGTTCTTAAATGATACCTATCATCATACCTTTCCTATTTAAAAAATATATGCCAAATGCATATTTTCCTACTTCCTACTTATTCAAGTATATCTTCTTAAAATGTATAGTTTATAATTTCGATTTTTAAAAATTATTGAAAAATACTAATTTTTTGGTATTATTATAACGTCCCTTTAACCCTTTTCCTCCCAAATAACACTAATTTTTGTCTAACTTTCCGCCTTATATTTCTTAATGAAAAAATCATGAAAAATTTATAAAACATCATTTCTTACAGCTTTTGACCTTTTCTTTCGAATGGCGTTGAGGGAATTTTCTTAAATCGTAAGCCGGAAAAGTTATAGGCCGTTTTTCCGAAAAAATAACGAATTGTTCACGTTTTTTTCGAAATAAATTTTATTTTGAAATATAAAAAAATTTTCCAAGACATTTCTACCACTGTAAACGGTGTTATAGATGTCCAATCTATAAAATCTCGTTGGATTTATTTCGAAATTCAAAATGGCGGACACAAAATGGCGTCTGAAAGGGAAAATGTTTTTTATCAACTTTCATTTTGAATTTTCATCAGACGCCATTTTGTGTCCGCTATTTTGAATTTCGAGATTTTATAGATTGGACATCTATAACACCGTTTACAGTGGTAGAAATGTCTTGGAAATTTTTTTTCCATTTCAAAATAAAATTTATTTCGAAAAAAAAACATGAACAATTCGTTATTTTTTCGGAAAAACGGCCTATAACTTTTCCGGCCTACTATTTAAGAAAATTCCCTCAACGCCATTCGAAAGGGGAGGTCAAAAGCTGTAAGAAATGATGTTTTATAAATTTTTCATGATTTTTTCATTAAGAGATATAAGGCGGAAAGTTTAACAAAAATTAGTGTTATTTGGGAGGAAAAGGGTTAATAATCATTTTATGATTAAAATTATATACGCTTTATTTATTTATGCTATTATGAGCAAGACTTTAGCATTAAAGTAAAGTCACATAATTTCTTTACTACGTGACATGGAAAGTGCCCTTGCGATAGTATAGTTGCCGTTGCAAAACGAACTGCACGTAAAGCATCTTTGCAAGGCACTTAGTCAAACTGGTTCAGACATAAAGTATGAAAAATTGTACCCAATTTTAATTAATAACCACAAATAATGCTTTCAAATAATTTTTAATAATAATTCAGTTAGATTTATGTTTCTGACAAAGACGTAACAGCAAGATGTAAAAAGCTTCTAAGTTATGACCGTTAAGAATACTATTTTGAATCAATGCTATGTAATAGATTTGCAAAAAATTCACGTAAAGCTGTATTTATCGGCAGTAAATCACACGAAGAATGTGTAGCATAAATTGAAAATTAATATTAAAGTGTAAAGTAATTAAAGTGTATTAAGGTTTTAAAATCAATTTACATTTCTTTAGATTTGGTTCTTGAGTGTTATTAGGTTTCTATATCTATTTTTACAATATATTAAGATTGATATGTTAGCAGCTTTTCAATTTAAACCAATAGTTAAGAAACAGTGTCATTTATGTGTATGCGAAAAATTAAAAAAAAACGCATAAAACTATGGTCTGTATCTTTTTGAATCTATTAAAAAGTACAAATTGGACCATATGGATTTTGTTGTACATAAAATGAACTAAATTCTCTGAAAGTTTCGTATCGTTATCTGTAGAGAAAAAAGTTTCAGCTATTTTAATATCGCTAAAATCGTGTTTTTTTAATTTTTAGCAAAATTCAAAGCCTCGCCCTGAGCTTAGTTTTACGAGTTTCGGGACGCTCAAGAAAGGAATTAAAGATCTTCTCAAAACAAATGGAACTACGCAATATTTGAGTCGATATCTCAAAGATTGGTAAAGCTGAAGTAATTTTAATATCATCGAAATCGGCTATATTAGTAAAGAAAATGTTTTTTTACGTTTGTGAGTGTGGAAAGCACGTTATCCCAGGTACGACATTTTAATACGTGCGGTTAAAAAGTAGAAGCCAAAACGAGAAAAATTAAACCTTGCTGAGTCCATTATCTTAAATCCGCTAAATTTGGCAGTATTTTTGCAAAAGGTAAAAACTAAAGATAAAAATTCTAAAATCGACCATGTTTTTAAAATTCAAAGTGCGATTTCTCGAGTTCCATTTCGAATTAGGAGCCCAAATTTTGGCTAACTTCCTAATTATAACATACTAGAAGTTCAGCTGAAACGACGAACTCCGCGCGCACCACTTTTTAAAAAATCAATAAAATTATACCCATATGTATTAACCGTAATTATTTTTATATTTTTATATATATTGTTAAACTGTACAAAAGAAATACGTACACCCTGGCAGAAAATTTATATACACATGAGGCATTACACGTGAAATGTCCAGCGGCCCAAAATAAGCGCGAAATAAGGTACTTTTAAACTCGCGTAAAAAGAAGGTAAATGTATGTGAAAAAATTTTATCAGGCATAGTTTTTCAACAACAATATTATAACAACTAATATAACAACAACATAAAATAATAACAAGTTTAAAACAAACTTTTTTAATATATTTTGCTATAAATAATATGAATACAATAATACATTATTGTAATTAAATTAATTGAATATGTTATGTCTAGGATATTTTTGGTAGTCATCAAATATTTATTAATTAATAGTTATAAACAACAATTTCTACAGTACTGAAGGATCTTCTGAATGGATTTTGATTTTTTTTTATTATAAAGGTACATGTTTCGAATTTAAAATTTTATAATTGAAAATTATGAAAAAAAATCCCCGCTAGCTTGGGACGTCATTGATGATATCGATTTTTAAACTGCATGGGTCCCGCTCAAGTAATGATATGGTCAATTGGGTAATCTGAAATCAAAAAATCAAATTTCTTTTCAATTGTAGTTACGTTGGCTATGTTTTCCCATGTCCGATTTTCAAAATTTATTTTGTTCCATTTTTATAGCTTCTGATAGGGCAAAAAATGACGTAAAATTTTTTTTTGACAAATCGTTGCATAACTTTTACAAAATAAAAAAAATCTGTCACGGGAAAATATAGCCAACGTAACTACGTTAAAAAAGAAATTTGATTTTTTGATTTCAGATTATCCAATTGGCCATATCGTTACTTGAGCGGGACCCATGTAGTTTAAAAATCGATATCATCAATGACGTCCCAAGGTTGCGGGGATTTTTTTTTTTAATAATTTTCAATTACAAAATTTAAAAGTCGAAACATGTACCTTTATAGTAAAAAAAATTCAAAATCCATTCAGTAGATTCTTCACAATTAATTCCCAAAGAAACCTCTCAATTTCGGGTGTCGAGAGTAGAGAACCCAACCCAACCCAACCCAACCCAAC
>UELU01030206.1:4502-16871 GCA_900490025.1 Megastigmus dorsalis
CCTTATTCCTACGTATTTTGGTCTTCTAATTACGAATTTGACATAAAAAATACAGGTGATCCTGTGTATTTTCGAGATAAGTAAAAAAAAACGAATTTCGAGATATCTTAAATTATAAAGTTAAAAACTAATTTAATTATTTTAGCAAGTGCAGGTATTATGAAGTACTCAACGCACCCTTCAAAATCAATTTTGAATCAACTATATACGATTTTTATCTCCGAGATATGCTGATTTAAATTTACAAAATGTATTTCAAGAGCAAATAAATTGAACAAGCAAGTATCGTTTTGAATGCTCGTGAATTTTCAGTTGGCATATCTCGGAGACGAAAAATCAAATAGAGGTGATTCAAAATTGATTTTGAAGGATGCGTTGAGTACTTCATAATACCTGCACTTGCTAAAATAATTAAATTAGTTTTTAACTTCGTAATTTAAGATATCTCGAAATTCGTTTTTTTTTTTAGTTATCTTGAAAATACGCAAGATGACCCCTATTTTTTATGTCAAATTCGTGATTAGAAGGCCAAAATACGTAGGAATAAGGTGACCTTAACTAAAGTTCAGGGTACTTTTTTTTGTTTGTGGGTCTGTGTTATCTATCATAAGAGAAATGATTAAATTTTTACGAGTAAATTTTTGTCTAATAGGTCTATCTGAACTTCTTTCATACGAAATAAGTAAAAAAAATGAATCGTTTAGCCTGTATTTGAACCAGAAAATCCAAGTTTTTGGGATTATGAAGAATTAGTGGTTTATCTACTGAGACTTTAGCTATTCTTTTCATCGAAAAAAATATATATTTTTATTAAAGCACAGTAGTATTTATACTATTTTTTTGCCTTTGCTTGATTTTAGAAATACTTTAAATGATATTATTTATAATAATGATCATAGTAGCATGAATTATTCTAAAGTGTTCCTATTAAAAAATCAGCAAATTATATTTATCTACACTAAATTAGCTTGAATGTCTTACCCTATTTATATTTGTTATTTTGAGTACTTGAGTAACTTGTCCAGCGGGGGGAAGTAAAGTACCCGATGGAGATAACATATGTAATTGGAATGTCTGTAAAATTATATCATATTATTTTAAAAATTTATAAAAATACAATGATTTACTGAATTTTTGCTAACCCTTGGAACAGCAGCTTGGAACAAGAAATCGGCGATTTGTGATAATCCTGAATTATGAGCCAGCATATTGATCACTAAAAGATCTGGATCATCAGGAGATCTTTCTAATTTGAAAGTGATTTTCAATCCTTGTTTATCAAAAACTGTCATACTTGGTGTATCTGGAGCTGTTAAAATCTCATATTAGTTAATTATATGAAAGCTATCTAAATATCATAATTGCAAAAGTTAACAATCACCATTTTGAATTGGCATCGAGGAAGAATTCAGTAAGCCATCTACAAGATAATTAGAAGTATTCGTGGGACTGAACATTTGTGGTGGCGACTGTTGAGGTATCGTCGGTGTTGGAGCAGATGTCGTCAAATCCAAGCCTCCAAGCAAATCTAACAAATCGTTATTATTTGTAACGGATGTAGTAGCGACAGGAACATTGCCAGTGGGAGCATTTGATACTGGCGAATTTAAATCGCTACTACCAAGTAGATCCAAAAGAGCACTCTGCAAATAAATATCAATTAAACAAAATTCAAATACTTATTTGAATTAAAATCAAAATGAATCCTAATAGAAGATAAATAAGAAAGATAAACATATTCAAATAAATATATTTATTTCATTCACGTTCTTCGATTCATTAATTTCTATATTTAAAAATAATTATTTTAGCTGTTTTTAATATTTTTATATTGTATTAAAAAAATATTAACTTACTGAGTCAGATGGAGGAGCAGTATTTACAGGTTCAACTACTGAAGTTTTCTCTTCTTCGATTTCAGGGTCCCCATTCACCATTCCAATAATTCCATTTGCTTGTGGTCTTGCAGTTTCCATTGGAGGCATTCTTTCTAATAATGAGGGTCTCAAATGGTCATATTTTCTAAAAAGTTGTGAAAACTCGATTCCTCTTTGCTGCAATTCTATATTCAGATTGCTGCCAAACGTGTCAATTATTTGTCGAATTTTCCTGTAAAATGGAGGTGGCATACTGCAAAATGTTACTATAGACATTGAAAATAAAAATGCATCGACCAAAAGCAAACGAAAATAGTTTTTTTAATAAAAATATTGAAAAGCATACTACGTTGTTTGGACTTACTCATTTCCTCGTTGAAATCGCGTGCTCAATTTTGTTAAAGACAATAAGGTATATTGTTTTGTAACCACTGTATTTTGTGGGCTCCACAGAAGTCTTTGATATACATCTATAACTTCATCTTCAGTTAGCTATAAAAATTATGCTTCTTTAACTCTTACAATTTAAATACAAAAACTGATTAAACTTTTTTATGATAAAATCAATAATTTTCGAAATTATAACTCAAATTCATTTTGGAAAATATCATAAGTAAACTTTTTTCAATATTTAAACTCACATTAACAGGAGCATCGGCATCTTCTGGATGTGGTCCATATAAAAGCAAATCACCATATTCTCCAATGCACCAAGTAGCAACTTGTGTCAGTGGCTGTTTATCGGACGTATCTTTTTCTAGAGCACGCCACAATGCACCAACAGCATATACTTGTTGAGATTGGGTTTCAGATATAAGTTGTATAGTACAGGCAACAACATCATCTCTTACATAATTTCCAGCCTATAAAATAAAAAGTGTAAATAATAATGTTAAATCCATGAACTTTTAAACATAGAGTCACTAAATCAGGTACCAGTGGATGTCCACTGGCTCTACATATATAAAAAAAACTTGTTTTTTATTGTTTATAAATTAATATAAGACTACTATTCTTTTCATATAAATGACTTAGCAGTAAAAAATGATACTTTAAATTGTCAAATTCTTATCAAGTCATACATTGGTCCAGTGACCCTATTTAATTTCAATTTAGAATTATATACTTACCGCTACTAAAACTTTAAATAGAGTTTCCAGATGCCAACGTTTATTGGGAGAATATCGTTCGGCTGACATGACAATATTACTGCTACATTGAGCTTTGAATTCAGGGTCTGCGCGTTCCAAAAAGAGAAGCAATTCTTTCATCATATTTCGAATGTTGTTAGTATTAACAAGAGCAAAGCTAAGCTCCATTGCTCGACGTCTTATCGAAACATCAGGATCTTTTAAACATTCCTAAAAATATTTTATTATATTAAGTTAAATACAGTTGTAAACAAGAATATAACATTGTAAAAGAATGTTAGTTTCTTATTACTATAAATTTTAAATATACATAAAACTTACCAAAATTGTTGATCGATGCCTTTGCACAGCGCTTGTATCGACGTACACTGTTTTTAATAGTGTATTTAATGCAACATAACGAATATTCTTGTCATTATTTAACAGAAATCTGCCCAAAATATTCACAGCCAATACTCGTAGACCACTCTCAGACTTTATATCCATAATCGACAGAACAGTTTCGTATAAAATGGTGTTGCCTACGTTTTTACTAGTTTCCGTATTTGTTGCGACTTGTGCAAGAATATCGTTCATTGCTTCTGAAGCATCAACATCGTTACGTCCTAAGATTCGTAAAAGGCGCAAGATTTTAACCTGCAAAAATGGATCCGACACACCAGATACGTCATGTTCTGGAGAGTAACCAGCCAGTATCAGATTTTTGAGGATCCTGACAAGATTTGGCACAATCTGCAAAAGAAAAAAACATTTGATTATTATTGTATATTTACTAATCATAAATCAAGATCCACATAAAGTGCAGAGGAGAACACCTGTGAACATCAAAATTACGTGGTACATGATAGAATATACTTCATGTCTTTTTAAAACATCTGCCACAATTAACAATTACTTTTAATATTACTGAACAAAAATGAAAACTTATAAAATAATATTTGAAGCAATTAAAGACAGGATATTGATTTTTAATATCTTTTATGAATTCAATAACCATGCAATAATTATTGTTTGAGTCAGGTATTGAATTGAAAATATAAATTATTCAAGATATGTATGTGAAGTGAAATTAAGCGATTTCTAAATAGAAAATAATAATCTAAACTTTTTAATCAATTAATGAAACTATGATATTTGTGTTGGTTTGATACTTTGACTGTGAACAGTAATTTTACAAATGCGATCTCGTAAGATGTAATAGCAAAGCTTGCATATCAGTATGCCAAGCAAATCATGCGAAAAAAACACTGAGCATTTCGCAATTACCTCTCGATGGCCGCATTCCTAAATAGAACAAAATTATATTTTGTAGTCTTAAAAATTTTAAAAATAAAACAAATGTCTTGCATTAATAACGATTTCAAAAACATATTTCATACAAGACATTACTAGTCAAGTACACCTAAGTTTTTGCGCATTACAGTTGAACATTTTTGATGTACAAAGTTTAACAAACAATAAATGCATCACTTTTTATAAACTAACCTTTTTAAAATGATTCAGTGTATCAACACTATTCTCACACATTTCAGTAATAAGTGTTACTCCAGTAATAAGAACTCCATGATTTTTTTCTGTAAGTAAACTTCGTGTAGCTGGTAAAAACATTTCCATTAATTCTGGTACTCGTCTGATTATTCGAAATGCACAAAGAGCAGCCTTTTTTCTTATATACGCATTTGGTGATTTCATTAGTCTTTCAACTTCTGCGGCAAGATCTCTAGCCATCTCTGGTGAGGCTATTGCACCAAGAGTACACAGTGCCAATCCAATTACAAACTGTGTAGAGCTATTTAAATCACTGTAATAATTAAAGTAAAATCGTAGTATCAGCATAAAAAAGAATTATTATTAATAAATTAATATATATATATATATATATTTGTGTATACTTTTTTAAACAATTTGTAATCAATAAATGGACATCTTGTCGTTCATCCAGAAGAAGCATTGCTCCTAGATATCCGATACGTTTGTCAGTGAACCTTGTGGATGCAATTAATTTTAAACATTCCAACTGTCCAAAATGAGCTGGGTATCTGAAATAACAAACATAAAATAATAACTATAATGTTGAATAAAAGACAGTATTTAAAGATGGATATAAAAATTTTTTTAAGTGTTTTAATATTTGTATATCACAAGCAGTATGGATATAAAAAATAAAATAAATAAAATATAAGATAATTTATCTTTCTGATCAAAATCTAACTTTTGAATGGAAAATGTGTTTGTTTTGCATAATAAGGTTACACAGCTGTTGATTAAGAAAATAAAACTATAAATATTACTTCTTTTAATGTACATCAATATTTTATTTAACAAAGATTTTTGACAGCAAAATTTTAATATACTTAAATTAACTTAAAGTTTATTTTTGGTTTCATTTTTTTAAATTTGTTAATTAGAATAAAACAATAAATTCCATAAAGAATATAAATTAAAAAAATAGTTAAGAATAAAAACTAAAAACTATTATTAATTAGGCATTCTTAAATAAAAGACTATGTAGGTAAAAGTCAACAACTCCATCCACAAATTAAATACAAAGTTTAGAATGGTTGCATCAGATTTATATACTGATGCTTAGCTGAACAAATCGTATTAATGTTTAAATTTGCAGACATACCCAAGCATATGGATGTATAGAAGTTTGGCAATATTGCGACATCTCCAAACACTATCTTCTTCTCTAAATGTAGATCGAATATATGCACACTCTTTGTTGACTACCGTTCTTTCTTCAGCAGCAGTTCTCGCTGCTCTGATTTGTCTTATGAGGTCCCGTAATCGTGTAGGTGCTGGCATTCTCACTGTTGAAACTTGTAATTAACAACATGTTATCAGTGCACAGTGTTGTTAGATGACAGCAACGTGTTAAGTGCAAAGCTTATAAAATGATTTATAAAATAACATTGAAAGCTTTCATCTTAAATAACAGTATTTATTTTTAGTAATGTAAGCTATAGTTTATTTTTAAGGCAAAATGAAACTACATATTTTAAATCTAGAATAATATTAAGCTTAATAATAACTAAGCCTTTTTTGCATGTTAATTAATGAAGTATTTTATAGACTTTTGATTGAAATTGTCTTTAAACTATAAAAAAATTGATGAACAAACCTGAAATTTGCTCTAAGTGACAAGAATAATTAAAAATTGGTATCTTTAAGCATTATGATTTCTTTTTTTTTTTACAAAGTTGTTTTAAGCCATATATAAGTAATATATGATCCATAACAATCTATTAAATAAATATTTAAATGAAGAAAAAAATACAAGTATTACAAAGCTATAAAATTTAGAGTATATTATTCTTTTGATCAATATTACTTTTTTTGAAAACATTAAAATTAAACACATAAATAAGTACAAGAGAAAAATGCAAAAGCAGTGAGAATGGTAAAAAGAAATCGTGCTCTTGTTTTTGAATTAATTTAAAAAAACATCATTAGAGAATGCTAACAAAGAAACCCACCTCTTTCCACTGCCTCGTTGATTGCTTGTTTAATGGAGGCCATGTTAAAGGCTGGGTTAAACCTGAAATAAGTACACACCCATGCTGGATTATACACACTTGAACACTTTTTGCCATTGTATGCTTGGCAATGACACAATGAAATGGTTATTTAATGAAGTCTTTTTTGTATTTGCAAAACTTGAAGGGGAAATTTACCCATGTTCTGAGGCGTTCATTGTCTCTCAGCTTTTGGTCGGTACTTCTCCGGCCACTGTTGCAAAGACAAACAAAATATGGCTTGTAATTAGTTACTGCACACAAGTCTGTCAAGCTCGTCTTGTCCTGTTAGACATACCAGTGATAATGTATTTGAACTGATTAAATGTACTTTAATGAATTAATCCATGTATTTCTAATTATTTTTCTAATTAATCAACATAAACTTTAATATTTTTTTTTTTTACTTTTTAGGATTAAGATTAAGTTTTCTGTTTAAAAAAATATTGGAATATTTTATTTTTTCCCAAAAATAATGTTCAAAGCAGTATTAAAGTTTACATCAATTCATTGATATTATATGTAGAAGAAATAAATCATGAAATACTACACTAAAGTAATTAAATTGAAAGTATTTCAGTTAGAAAATATAAAGCATGATAAAAACTAATAACTAATGAATAACAAATATATAAAACATTAAATGGTAAATGTATTGATGAATAAAATGTCCATTAACTCAATAAGAATAAAACCAAAGCAATTTCAACAGAAAATCATTCAATGCCAATGAAAACATTTTAGGGGTTAAATAAGTACCTCAAGACCTATTTGTGCAACAAGTTCTCTGACATAAAAGTCGCAGAGGAAATCAAATTGAAGACATTCTTGAATATTATTTTACGAAAGAAATGTAGAATACTACAAAAATACCCCCTAAAATAATACATATTGATATAAAACATTTCAATTATAATTGTTGTTTCATATTTCTAACTTTAAAATTATATTTTATATGTTTACTTGTATATATGTAATACAAAATTAATCATTTATAAGTTAGTATCAAGGTAATTACTAAAAATGGTAATGTAGATAATGTAATGTAATTGTATTAAAAAAAATTTTAAATAATTATTCTTAAATCAGTTATATATTACAAAATTGCAGAACCAGAAAAAAACTTTTATATCATGACCAATGATTATTGTTATGAATTCATGTATAATTTGTATTAATTGTATTTAAATGTTTGCCAATAATTTTATTTTTGGTCACTATTCAATAATATTGCATTAGAGTTAATGTTCTTAGATCAACTAATTTTGGAACTATACATGATCCTGATATTCCTGAGTATGAAACACTACAGGCCTTAACAATAAACACACTTTCAAGTTCTCACTCTCACTGCAACCTATTAACGATAATTTTGATTATTACTCAGTGAAATTCTCAAATCTTCAAATACGAAAGAAGTTTACAGGTTACAGCTGTCGAAAAGCACGACTGCCACGAGATAGGATGACTAGAAACAGGAGGAGCCGAACGCGAGTTTCGAATACAACAATACGAAAAAAAAAGAGTATACGAAGAAAAGGAAGGTGAATGCACAGTCGAGTGGAACAGGTTACAGGCTTTGAAAGAAAAAAAAATACCGAGTGTGATACTCCTAGGGAGAATCGCACACGTCGTTGACTCGATTCTTGGCACGCGCGCAACACCCACCTGCACACCTTTTTTTCGTTCCTCCGCTACTTACGGGGCTCTTGTACAAATACGGCGATAAAAACTTACCGCACTTTACAGTTTACAGAAACACACGGCAGTCCACTTTCGACTCTCTTATCCTTACACATATAAGTATACCGCGCAAGTCTATACTCTTTCTTTACGAAGATCCTCGGGACCACGGCGAGGTCAACGGCGACGGCGATGACGGCCGCGAGTTTGGCGCCCTCACCACACCTACATACGTATACACTGCTGACTGCACAGTGCACAGTTGTATAAGTGGTATCGCAGTCGTCGTCGTCGACCGTCGTAGAGAATAAGCTGATTAGCATTTAGCGACGAACACACACACACATACTCGTACACTTACAATCAGAATCAAGGAAAATAAAAACGCGTGCACACACCTCTTCTCCCGATTATTATACACCGTTCCGCAGACGGTTACTTATACTCACGGGACGGGAAGAGTTGAACGTGCAGTACGTATGTACGTGACTGCCCCTTCTACACTCGCCTTTGAATTTTGTCATTCAATGAAGAGTACCGCGCTAAACCGATAGATACACCTATAAAAAACGAACTTGATCTATCTGTCAACTTGTCTTTCCTCGAGCCTTCACTATAATATACTTCTGATCAATTGAACGATGCCCTCAATATTATACTTCAAAGCAAGCGTGTAACAATAAGGCAAAAGAAAGCCAGATACACAGAAAATGTACTTATATACTGCACCTAGTACATACCCTGAATGAGGGGAGAAAAGAGTCGAGAACCCACGTTCCTTTTATAATAGAAGGAAGCGTGTGTGTGTTTGAGAGAGAGACGGATTATAAACTCCTGGCAGTTGGCCGGCACTAAAATTCGCGAACTACGAGGATGAGCGATCTCGAGGCCGAGGTCCTGGACATATTTGTTCACGTTTTCTCGCGGAGGATACCTGGCGGCTCGTCGACTGCGTGACCCCAGTGTCAGGATGCACAGGCTCGCACGACGTTTCCGTGTCTGCTATATATAGGAGCGCACTACTGCACACTCGCGGTCGTCTCACACACGATCGACGCGCGACGGAGACGAGAGAGCCAGCACTAGCACTACTGACTACAGACTCTTCATGTAGAGTCTGTAACTCTGCACAGTCCACTATACTATAGTATTGCGGGCTGCGGCCATTGCGGGGGCAGTCGGTGTGGGCCAAAGTGGTGAGCGGTAGAAGGCGACGTTGCCGTGCCGTGAGTTATATACGCTGCTGATGCGATTTCAAAATTTTTCATGCGCGAGCTAAGTGAGCCGGTAGCGGCATATTACAAAATACTGTGCATTCATCTCTTTGCGTACATTAAGTACGATGAATATTAATGATCTGTGCATAAATTTTTTTAAGTTTTTCCAATGGAAATATATATATATATATATATATGTAAATTTATTTTAAAAGATAACAATTTTGTTATCTTATTCAAATAGATTTTCTGCCCAAAATTTTGTTCGTAACTATAATATATTATATTTAAAAGCTTAAAAAGATAATGCTTAGACTGATATAATTGTTCTTAAAATACTTAAAGTATTTAAATTTCTGGTAAAAATTTTTAAGGTAAATAACTAAATTATCCATTTACTTATACCCAACAATGAAATGATCGAGTTTATTGCATCTATACTTAAATAACTTGTAACATACACTGCCTGCAGACTTCTGAATGTTCATCTAAAAGTTTTTTGGAAGAAACATGTGTTGTAAGACTACATGTAGTATATAGGTATCAGTGTTTAATTGACTGTAGGATTAGAAAAGTATAAGTAAATCTTTAATCCACAAGATTTTGTTTACTTACATGAAAGTAAAAAAGATAAATATATATGATGAGTCCCTAATTTTAATCAACTTTTTTCTTTTATATTATTTTTTTACATCTAATATACGAGGGGGGGAGGGGTGTTAATTTATACATTTTATAAGTTCCATATTTTTTATACTCTAAATGGCGACTAAAGTTTTTGTATCTGCGAAAATTTTTGGATTGAAAGCGATTAAATTATGCAAACTGTCTTTAAAACGGTAAACTGTTCTCAAAACTGATTTTAATTTAAATCGCTTTCAATTGCAATTTGTGGAAATTAATTGATTTCAATATTTTTACCATGGTATTTTACGATTTCTTTTTTTCCGATCTAGCAGTGGGGAGTCCTTTTGAAAACCAATTGAAAAATTTGTAATCGATAATAAAAAAATAGAGAATATTGGGTAAAAAACGACCTTTTACAATTCATCACATATTTAAATGAACACTGCATATTTTCTTTGTAAATCTATTGCATTATTGCAACAATATCTAAAATTTGAGGGAACTATATCTATAGTATCGAGAAAATTCGTGCGATATCACCGTCGTTATAAACACGGTACTTACTTCTGTTGATAGTGTCTCAAATGATTTTCAATAGACTATAACTTTGCAAGATTTAGTTTAAGTCGTAAAATTCAAAGTATTTTAGAAATCAGTTCTCATTTTTTACATACTTTAAGCATGGCGATTAAAAAAAATAAAATTTCGTTTTCTTCCCAATTATATTTGATAAAATTGTGATCATTACATCTGTATAGGTACATTATAGTATGAAGAACGGTAACTGATGTGTTGCATTTTTTGCTGTATTTATCTATTCATTTTCTATTTTTGTACCGCATATAAAAAAATTACAAGAATCTGTATTGTATAAAAATAAGAAATCAAGAAATTTACGCAAGTCTTGTAGAAATTTTTTTATATATCCAAAGAATTATACTTCTGTAAAAAATTTTAACTCTAAAAACAACTTGGGGTCTAGTAAACCCCAACAAAGTTCACTTGATTTTTTATATCTAAAAAGTTGGATCATATTTTTAAGTATTTAACCTTATACTGAATTTTTGTAGATCCATAAAATCAGTGGTTGTATTACAGTATTCAATTATAAGTTTTGGGATTCATTGAACCCCAAGTGTTCTTTATGTTTCCTTGCAAATATTACGTTCCATTTGGTCGATACCCTGAAAAGGCATGTTATACGATATATTTACTTTTACGCGCATCGGATTTTATTGCAAGTAGTATTATATACCCGCAAACAAGACAGGTGAGTTTATCGAGTCTATCTAATCATTCGGTTGTAAGATCTAGTATATTTTTAACACGATTTTACCGTAAGTACTCGCGTCTATTTATGCAATTCAATAGTAAGTTATGCACATCATTGGTTGTCAATTTGAGAGAGAAATCCTGCGTCGAATTTAGAAAGTATCACGTAAATTTCTGTAGAAAATATTGCATACCTAGCTTTTGAACATTTTTTTCGAACATTTTATTAAAACATCAAAAGGTATACTGGCCACTATAATAATGTCATAAAAATGTACGTTATTAAGCTTAAATATACTATTATTATGTAGCTATAATACATCAATATATAATATTCTGCTGACTCACTCTAATAAGAAGAATAGATTAGAACAAAAATATTTTCACCAAGCGGTACGTGTATCTAAGTATTATCCACATGTACTTACTGTACAGATTTAATTAAAAGGTATATATTCTATGAATTACGAGAATTAATAATATTACTCCGATAATTGATTGGTCATTACAGACGAATACTATTTATGATATAATTAATAAATAGAATAAATTCAAGTAATCAATGGATGTGTTTATGTCAAAATTTATAAACCTCATTATCTGCACATTGTCTATATCAATATCCAGCTACATTCACTGGAATTTAAGGTAGCTGTAGGGTTCATCCGACTTTCTAAAGAAGCATAAAAAATAATTACTTAGAAATATTCAGGAGGATTTAATGAATATATTTTATAAATATTGAGGCAAGTTATCGTGTAAAAATTAAAAATATTGTAAATTAAAGTTGAGGTATTTACGGGTATTTAACATTAGCCCTTATGAGATAGGCTCTCCGACAGATAGGAAGTGAAAGATTTTTGAATAGATAGCGGTCTAAGCCATTACTGAAAAACTAAATTTTAATAGATTGATATCTCAGCTTTCCAAAAACATAAAAGTTATTATAAGTTATCGTGTAAAATTAAAAAATATTTACTATCAAAGCAAGTAAAATCTTGTTTTCACGGGTTAATTTAGGAAG
>UELU01030217.1:0-12273 GCA_900490025.1 Megastigmus dorsalis
GTGCGTGTGTGTGTGTGTGTGTGTGTAGGTATGTGGTTTTTCTCGATTTCTACAGTGTATCAAATTGTGTTTCTATTAATTAATTTGCAATAATTTGTTCAGTCTGAGAAGGAGGGTATATGTCTTAAACCCTCGAAACGTCGCAAAATAAATATATTTGCAATAGACTGTGCACTCCATGATAATCGATTAATTCTTTTCAGCATTGTTTAAAAACTAAAAAAACGATATATTATAACCTCAAACTCTCAATGAGGCTATGTCTTTTGCAAGAAATTCGGGCAACATCCCAAGAAATTTTCACTTTTGCAGGATGCGCAGCTGAGATTGGTCTCTCTTTTCGATGATGAACCCTTAGACGAATAAGCTAAAAAGGATTGGACCATTTTAGAAGGAGGCTTAGAAGAAGAAATCGATTTAGAGCGAGACTGGTTCCAGTGATCACTGCAGTGGGCAGTATACAAGCCGTGGTACGACTCTCCAAGAACTTGGTGAGTTAATCATACGTGTGCAAGATTTGGGTGCCTTCCAGGAACTTTTCCAAATCTTCTCGCGTACAATTGTAAATTCACCACCACTAGCTGTACGAACCAGTTATCTCATACCACCACCAGGCGACCCAAGGTGCGAAGAGCCTTCATACTCTCGTTAGTTGTATCGAGAAGTCGAGTGATCTCACTCACGGACTTGGAGGAAGCTGGAAGCATGTTGAATAGTCTATTCCACTACACTGAGAGTCATAGCCTTCAATTATCATACCTACTTTCCAATACCTGCCAGGCAACCTCGAAGTGATTCACTAAGGCTTGCAGCTCTACAACTCCCTCCATGATCCTGCTTAAAAGATTGATCCGGGTGTTGATGTAGCCGTTCTCCACCTCTGCAAAAACATCCTCGGTGGAGTACTGAGGCCTTAAGAGCGACCCTGTGGCCGTACAGGTCCTGATTCTGCTTCATATACGTAGACCAATAGTTTCCTAAGAGTATAAAGCGGTTCTTCAAGACACCTCTTGAGAGAGTCTTTCTCCAGCTTGAAGATGTTATTTAGAAATTATTTGTATCTACAATTCCAAGGGCAGGGGAGAGCAAGACAAAAACTAAGAAACGAGCTATTATTCCTCTTAACGGGGGTCAAATGACCGAACAAGAGGTCAACTGAAATGAGGCTGACTACAAGTAACTGGCTCGTAAGGGATAAAGCAAGAAGTAAGCAAGGAAGCAATTTCAAACACGCAACAAGAAGAGAAAAAAGCAAGCAATACCAAAGAGAGAAAGAAATCAAGAATAAACATTTGCAAAGCAAAATCAGTAAAAAAGGGGGTGAGCAAACCAAGGAGAATATATGGTTGGAACTTCTCTTCGTTCCTCGTTTGCAACAGTGAACTACAGCAACATGTGCCTAAGCCTCCGAAGTTTGGAGGTTAGGTGCCCACTGGGCGGCGATACTGGACGGCGAATGTGCACGACCTGAAGATCCATTCATATACCTGGCGGCTTTAGTAATGGCAACAGCAAGGCACAGCACACGTAGCACAACAAAACCACCCGCGTCCTAGGATCGGATTCACCTTAAGACCCAAGAGAAGAAGATAAATCCGCGCACGCGCTCACTGAGCAAGGCCGCGTCTCCGTAAAATGGCGGTCGAGCAAGCCATAGTATGAGGACTAGCACCCCTTCCGAGTTCCTATGCAAATTTCAAGTATTTATTTAGCTATATCGAATTATTATTCATAATTTCAAGTATTTATTTAGCTATATCGAATTATTGAATATCCGGTTGGTAAGGCAGAAACTGTTTTATCGGTCAGATATGGATAGTTAATAACTAAACAAATACTTAAAATTATTCAAATCCCAAATATAGGTGCACTACCTCTATGAATTATCTATCACTTGGCAAAGTTACAAGTAAATATTTCAAGTACACCCTTAAAAATTTCTGCACCGAAAAAACGCACTCATTTCGATGCAAATACTTATTTTTTCGGTGCAGAAATTTTTGAAGGTGTCGGTGAAATATTCAATTGAAATTTTACTAGAAGATAGATAATTAATAGACGAAGTGCACCTGTATTTGGGATTTGCATAATTTTACCTATTTATTCAGTTATTACTAATTATTCATATCCGATCGGTAATACAGTTTGAGTAGTAACTGTAGGACTTTGACACCCCCTTAATAAGGTTAATATTAAGGCAAGACGGGTGCTCAATCAGCCAGTTAATGCCAAATGGATGCACGTCCAGCCAATGTAGGCAATATGGGAGCTCATCCAACCTATTAAGGTAGTATGGGTGCTCATCCAGCCAATTAAGGCAATTGCCTAGGTTACAACTTTGATCTTGGAATGACTTTGGAATTTGATCCTGAGGTCATAACCAAGGTCATCATTGGACTTCCCCATCTGAACCCTACAACTTTTGTATTTCACGTTTTTTTCTATTTCCCTTACTTTTCGAGAAATTGGCCTGGGATTATTAAAATAAATCACCCTGCATAAAACTCAACACTTTATAAAAATGTTACCGATTGTCGGAGCACAAGATCTATCGATGCGTATTTTTTTTTATAAATTCCTTAATCTATAATTCAAATTCCTAAATCAGTCTGGGTTGTACTCAATGCGCTATATGCAGTTAGATGATCCAACTGCTCGGTGCGCTTTGAAGTGTGTTGGGAGCAGTTGTGAAATCCTGGTCTTCTATATGCGTAAGATGTGTTTCTATATTCTCCGGTTCAATTCCGTGTTGGCCAGAAACAAATTTCTATTATGATAAGAATTGTTTTTGAGCAAATTTGTATCAAGTTAACCGATATTCTCCGTGAGTTTTTGATGGAAAGAGCCGAAACTTTGGTGAATAACTTATTACATTATAGAATAGAATCATTTCTATTTTGTCAAAAAAACATTTTTTAGCTATACTTGAAAAAAAATTTTTTCATAGAGTATAAATAGACAAAGTTTAAGAAATAAAAAAATACACCTTTTTCTTTTGAATACTTTTCTCTAAAATCAATTCCTTCCAAGATAACAGTGGTAAAACGATGGAAAATGCTAAAAAAGACCTCTTTTTGGGCTTTAACATCGTATATATTAATTTTTCATAAAAGTGTTAAAAGTAAAAGTAGTAGAGCACAAAAAAAACTTTTCGCTGTTGTAAACTTTTTCGTAAAAACGCTTAAATTAGCTAAAAATGACCTCTTTTTGGCCTTTAACAATAAAAATATTTATTAATCATAAAAGTGTTAAATGTAAAAGTTGTAGAGCACAAAAAAACATAACTTTTCTCTCATATAAACTTTTTCTTAATAGCAGATCCTTTCAAAATAACAATGGAAAAACGATTTAACCTTTAGAGGACGGGGATTTGGGATGATCGATCTCTCTAAGATACTGCGTAAAATTAATATCTAATATTGGGGAATAATTGGTGGCTAAAGTGTCTGTCACGGACCGAGCATTATAGTGGATTTCCCGTACTGTAAGGTAACGCTAATGGACATAATTTTTCGATTTAAAAAAAATTGAATTATTTGACTCATAAACTATCAGAAAAAATTGAAAAACATTGTACGTGTTAGTCTTGAGTTCATTCATCATGATTTACTATGTTTTTGAAACTCAAGATGGCGAATGAAAATTGATAGTATCTCAAGAAAAAATAAAAAAACCCTATAAATTTGATATACATATAGGAGTAAATTGGCGTGTGCAAGAAATAGAGAATTTGGGAATCTAATATGGCGAACAATCGAATAATGGCTGAGTCTTTGCTACCATAAATATTTTTCTCAGATATTTATTTTTCTACCATATATATAATATGGAAATATTGAGTATTTATTTTCAACATTTAGCAGATATATTCTAAAGTTGACCACTGACACTCAATTTTTATTGTAAATATCAAAATTCAAATTTAATTTAGGTGATTTTATTCAACTTTGAATAATTATACTTATTCCCAGCTAGGGAAGCTGCATACTATATTAGAGTCGGATATTATTCAGTTTTTACTACTTCAATGTTTAACCACCAGGTGGCACATGATTATTCACACGAGAGTTGCGCGTGAAAAGGGGTAAATCTTAGTTACAGACCCTTCCTATTTAAGATCATTCCAATTACATGTGGGATTGTCTGCGAATCACTGTTATTTCTTTCTACCTTTATCCAGTTTTTCTATTTAAATCTTAAAAAAAAAATTTGATTTTGTATAAACACAAGGTGAAACTTGGAGCAGTGGTGAGTCTGAGCCTGAAGAAGAAGTCGAGGATGACATGACTGGTGCATCTAATACTAGGGTAGACCGGGGTAATGCGGGTCGGGAAACATCTTATTTCAATTTATTGAAAAGTTATACAAGATCTTAGTTTTCAGTGGTCTTTCATCTAAGAAAACATATTTATTAAATGAGTTTTATAAAGATTTTCTAGCATCAAACAATGTTAATTTCGTTATTACAATATTTTAGAAACTCTAAACATACAAAATTTAAAAAGAAATAATGCTCAAAATGTTACGAATTTAGTTAACTTTGATTGAAAAAATTACATTCAATTGGGGTAATTCGGATCAACTTGTTATTAAATGGCAGTCTGAGAAAAGAGGTTAGAGTCACTTGAAACTTCTATCCGATTTAAATCTTACTTTAAAAACTTATAGTGATAGAATTACGAACTTTACGTATAAATAATATTAATCACAAATTATTTAAAGCTTGAAAAATATGCTAGAAGTGATTATTCTTCTTTTAATTAATAAATAAATTTTGATCCTAATTACCCCAACACTGAGTGTAATTCGGGTCATTTTCAATTTTTTTATTTCAGTTTCATATAAAATAAAATGTGTTCTCAGCTAAATTTTTCTTGTGCATATTGATAGCAGATGCTATAAACTAATAAAATAATTCTTTAGAATAAAAAAAACTGCTGTAAATAAAAGGATATAGCGGTCATAGCTTAAGTGACCCCCAATACCCCAGTCTACCCTATCATCGAAGATGCAGATGATGGTGAATATGAAGTAGTTGATGAACTGTTCTATGATAGTGTTTTTCCCATCTATAAAAGACTTTTCAGGCAAAGGACTATTCGCGAAAACGTTTCTATTAATAGTTGTAATCGATGTAATTATTTTGAGCACTTTTTTAATTTATCTATAGTAAATAATATTAGGGGGCGCTGCTAGCAGTGCACATGTGAGGACGTAAATACGATAGTGTCTAAGTTGAATAAGGAAAGTGAGTAGAAGGAGATAAAGGGAAAAAATAAAAGAGTGTGTTAGTGGAAGAGGGAAAAAAAAGTAAAAAAGTGAGTGGAAAGGGACAGAAGGGAGAAGGGACGGGGGAAGAGGTGTGCGAAAGAAACACGTGGCGAGGGGAGTGAGAGAGAGAATCGAACATAGAGTATGCAGGGAGTGGAGAGGGCGCGCGAAACACGGAAAGCGAGCATAGCAAGTAGAAGAAGGAGTAAGAGTGTGTGTGAGGACCATTCAACACCGTGAGTAGGGAGGAGAAGGAAAGAATAATGATAGTAGGAGACTTGAACACTAGAACGACGGAAGAGGGGAGCTGGCCATGGATTGAGGAAGGAAGAAGATCTAGGGATAAAATAAAAAATAAAGAAGGGGAAGAGATGCTAGAAAGACTGGAAGAAATGGAGATGGCAATAGAAAACGGGACAAGAGAGGGAGATAGAGAAGGGGAATGGGCATATATAGGGGCAAGAGGAAGCACGGTAATAGATTATGTGGTAACCAATGAAAAGGCGGAGAAAGAAATAAAAGAAATGAAAGTAATAAATAATGGTGAGTCGGATCATATGCCAATCTCGATAAAGTGGAAAGGGAAAGTAAAGAGGGAGGAAAGGAGAGAAGAAAAAAATTGAGGGCAGACTGGACAGAAAAAGGAGTTAAAGAACCTAAGGAAAAGATGAAGGGAATAAGGGTGAATGGAGACTGGAAGAAGCTAAAAGAAGAGATATAGAAGAACACGAAGAAAAGGGAGATAAAAAGGGAAGTAGGAAAAATGGATGGTGGGATAAAGAGTGAGGAGAAGAGAAAAAGAAACTCCTAAAAAAGAGACAGAGGCTAAGGAGAAAAGAAATAGACTGCAAGGAGTGGAAAAAGGCAAAGTACGATTACAAAAACCTGATAAAGAAAAAGAAGGAAGAGGAGATTGATAGGATAGTGGTGGAAACAAAGAAAGATAAGAGCGGTAAAAAACTGTGGGAAGCGGTAAGGAGCGGTATCAGCAAAGAGAGAAGTGGTATAGACGAAGAAATAGGAAAAGAAGAGTGGTTTAACTTCTTTAAGAAACAAATGGAGGGAAGAGAAATAGAGGAAGGGGAAAGAAGAAAAAAAGAAATTAGAGAATACGGAAAAGAATCAAAGACAAAAAACAGGAAGTAAGAACAGGAATAAAGAAAATGAAAAAAAGAAAGGCGGCAGGAAAGGACGGCATAGGAAATGAGGCATGGATGAAAGGAAGAGAAGAAGTAGAGGAAGAATTAAGGGAATGCCTGCAGAAAATATGGGAAAAAGGAGAGGTTCCGAAAGAATGGAGGAAGAGACTGGTAGTACCAATATATAAGAAGGGAGACAAGAAATAGGTAGAAAACTATAGAGAAATCGCGCTGGATACGGGATATAAAATTAACGCGGAGATACTGAGGAAAAGGTTGGATGAACATCTGGAGGAGAAAGGAAAACTAGATAATACACAATTCGGATTCAGAAAAGGTAGAGAAACAATAGATGCGATATATGCAATAAAAATGTAATAGGAAGGGAGATAGGAAGAAAAGGGGGAATGGTACTGGTAATGTTTGCAGACATGAAAGCGGCTTTTGATAAAATAAGAAGAGAAGTGATATGGAAAGCAATGAAAAGAATGGAGGTAGAGAAGCAGTTGAGAGAAAGAATAGAGGAAGTGTACACAGAAACGAGATGCAGGATAAGAATAAGAGAAGAGGAGACGGAAGAGTTTGAAGTGACGAAAGGAGTAAAAAAAGGTTGTCCACTGAGCCCGGTACTGTTTAATGTGGCGATGGCAGACTTGGAAGAGAAGATGAAAAACAAAAGTTGGTGGATTAGTGATTGGAAAGAAGAAGATATGGACACTATCGTATTCGGATGACGTGGCACTGCTAGCAAATAACGAAAGGGGATTAAAACAAATGATGAAGAAAATGGAAAAATTTTTGGAAGGAAAGGGACTGCAACTAAATGTGGAGAAGACAAAAATAATGGAATTTAGAAAGGGAGGAGGGAGGAGAAAAAAATAAAAATTCAAATGGAAGGGAGAAAAGATTGAAAAGGTCAAAAGTTTCATATACTTAGGATATAAAATGAGCGGAAACAATGGAGAGGAAAATCACATAAAGTATGTGACAAACAGAGCGAAGATGGTGATGGGAAAAGTCTGGAGCGTGGGGAAAAGAAGAATCCGAACAGACTGGAATAGAAGGATGAGAATCTTTGACGCTATGGTAGTAAGTATGATGATGTATGGAGCAGAAATTTGGGGATGGAAGGAGAGGGGAGAGGTGGAAAAAATACAAGATATATGAGATGGACTTTAGAAATAAATAGCAGAACAACAGGACATATAATAAGATGGGAAACGAGAAGAGACAAGATAAAAATAAAAGACAAATAAAATATGAAGATAAGAAAAAAAAGGAAGAAAGACGAACGATAAGAGGGGAATGCTTAGCTATGATGCTAAGAGGAGAAGGAAAATCAATGCTGGAAAAGGAGAGGAAAAAATTCATTGAGGAAAAAGGATGGGTAGTAGAAGCAGCAACGTAAAAACGAAAGAAGAAGGATGGTGGGAAGAGATTGAAGAAAGACATAGCCATAGAATGGCAGAAAACGAAGGCGGAAATAGAGAATTCGAAATATGCAAAAGAATTCGAAAAGTGGATGACGGAGGAAACGATAAGAGAAAAAAAGGAGTATCTCAATGGGACAGGAAAAAACAGAGGAAAACAATTTACAATAGTTGCAAAGTACAAGTTAGGTGGGGATGGAAACGGGAGCAAGTACTGGTTAGAGGCAGATAAGAGGAAGTGCAGGCTGTGCGGAAGGGAGAAAGAAACAATACAACACGTGTTTAAGGAGTGGGAGGTCACAGGAAAGAAAGAGAAAAGCTGGGAAAAGATCTGGAAAGAAAGAGATAAATTTAGGGCAACAATGTACGTGATAGAGTGGAAAAGAAGAACAAGAAAAGAGACAGATAAGTAAATGAAAAACAGACGCGGCGAGGCAAGGAACACAGAGTGGATAGGAACAGAGAGAAAGAGGAACGGAACGGACAGAGTGCAAGAAAAAGAACGGAACAGGGGGTCTAGAGGAACTATACAGTCTATGGACAAGAAGGAAGGAGGGAAAGGGTCAAAAGAGGTTAGTGGTGTAGAAAGTGAGCAACAAAGGCGACAGTGGAGAGAAAGAGAAGAAAGAAAAAAGAAAGGTAAAGTGAAAGAAAGTGTTTAAAAAAGAAAGATGAGAGGAATAAAAAGGATGGGAAAGAGAGGCCGGAAAATTGAGAAAGGAAATAGAGGAAATGAGAGAGGAGGAGAAAGCAAGAGAAGCAGATTGGAAGGACGCGCTAAAAAAGGTTAGAGTGGAGATGAGGGAATTGAAGGACAGATCAAGGAAAAAAGATGAAGAGTTGGAAAAAATGAAAAATAAAATAGCTGAGCTGGAACTGCAACTGGAGCTGGAAGGAATGAAGATACATTTGGAAGAGGAAAAACGGGAAAAATTGTAAAGAGCAGAAGTAGAGGAGAATAAAGAAAAAGGAAAGGAAGAGAAAGAAGAAAATAAGGAAAAGAAAGAAGAAGGAAAAGAAATGGAAGAAAAGAAAGAGGTCTGTTAATTATAAAGGGAGCAAGATGCAAGGAGGTAAAGTAGAGAGAGTGGTTGGAGGGAAAAATCGGGAGAAAGGAATGGAAACTGGAAATTTTACGGGGAAGGAAAGACAAAGGATGGATAATGTTTGAGAAGAAAGAAGATAGGAATGAGTTATGGGAAAAGGAAGAAGAGATAAGAGGTGAAGGATTTTTTATAATCGATGAATATTTGAATGAGGTAGAAAGAGCAGAAAGGTTTAAATTGTTAGAGAGAGATCGAGAAATATGGAAAGAAAGGCAAGGGAGATGGGAATCGAGATAAAGATAGTAAAAGCAAATAAGTGGATAAAGGTGGAAGGAAGGAAATATGTGTAGAACAGGGAGAGGAAGGAAGAAGAAAACGAGTATGGAAAGAAGAAAGGGAATAAGAATGGAAGAAAGAAGAAAGAAGGATGAAGATAGAAGAAAAGTGAAAGAGAATGAAAATATAATAAAAGTGGGATAAAAGAAATAAGACTATTGATTTACGGGTACATAGAATATAACAAAATGTAAAAATGTATAAGTCTAAAGATAAAATAAAGAATATAATATAATAATAATAGTAAATAATATTATTACTTAACAAATCTCTATCCGGAACAAAATCCTCTACTGAAATATGGACATGTGAAGTTGTGGAAGTCTCTAACTAAAAATGAACTCCGTAAATTTATCGGACTCTGTATAAATATGGGACATGTTCAAAGAGGGATGACCGTTAATTATAACCATAGAGACCAGTACAAAATTATTTACATTTACCGTAACAATTATTTACCTTTATAATCTCAGCAGCGTCAAGTATTAATCTTTATAACCAATACATGCACTTTAGTAGCACCGTTAATTCAAAAACTGATCCAAGTATTTGAGAACAGTAGCTATAAAGCAACAAAGAACAATTAAAATCATAAGTATTTTACCACACCAGTCGCTTAATATCCTTTGTTTCTAATAATACAAATTTTGTTAAAAAATTTATAAATTAAATGAAATTTAACACATTCTTACACAAATAAAGAGTAAAAATAGCGGTAAGTATGGGCCAACTAACTGATTGAAAGGACCAAAAGCGACAACATTTTGATTGCTAAAAGTTGTGACCATTGATATTTTTTAAAATAAAATTACAACAAGTCAATTTCATGATAAATAATCTATAACTAAGAAAGTGTAAAAATTAATTATAATTAAAAGAACAAGAACTTTAACAAATAACACTTTATAACTAATATTAAAGTTACGGTCCATAAAAATATAGTACATGTTTCATATTCATGACAAATCCATACAGACCGTATTAATTATTGCATTATATACTATACAAAATAATTTCAAATCATATCTCAAGTATATTTTTTGTATATTTAAATGGTAATAATGTCCAGACCATAACAGCTTCGATTAATACAAAAGCTTTATACAGCACAATGACTTGGAAAGTAAATTTGCAGGTAGCTCCAAAACATCAGCTACACAGCAACCAAACATAAAAAAATATTAGTATTTTAATGACAATAAATCCTTTTGTTTCAAATCTTACTTTAATCATAATTTGTAAATAATTTAAGTTAAATGAAATATAAAATATGTTCTATTGATAAAAATAAAATTCACCTACTAAAATTGATTAGAATAAACCATTGTAGTTGCTTTAGAGTATATATCTATTAAATATTAAAATAAAAAGAACCACTTAAATATTTAAATATATACAGTAAAAAGAAGGAAGTTGAAAAATTGAGTTATAATATTTGTAACTTAATTAATATTTTAAGTAAAGATATAAGGTTAGAAACGTATTAAGCTTTATTACCATAAAAACTCACCTCAAGTAGCAGCAGGAATTTAACTTCATCAGACATAAATCTATAACTGAAAAACTTAATGCATCTTTCAACCCAATAGTTATTAAGAATAAAGAACGGTTGAAGAAATTATCGTGTTACTGTTAAAACTAGTCCGCTGATGTTAGATTGCCATCCTATGATCCAAACAGGAACATCTCTTTCGTTGCAACATAGGTACTCACAATCCTATCCTTCACTTTTAACCTTTCTTCGTCTAGTGTATGAAGCTTCGCTGTTTGCATCCCTTGTATCACGAAATGCTAGCTGATGGTCGAGTCTTACATGCAAACCACGAATCACTTCGCGATGCAAGATCCGATAGCATTCCAGTGCGCGCAGTGCAAAGCCCTAAGACCGGGGGGCGTGCTAGTTAAAACTTTGTTTTTTGGAAGGTTAATCCAGAATTATTGTCCGATTCAAAAATTTCAGAATTCATTTAGTTCGTTTTTTAAAACTTAAGCAATCCATCACTAGTTAAATTGCATTTCATTTTCAGGCAATATATAAGTAATATAACTAATGCGACTGTATAACTAATTTTTGGCGATACATTTAATTTACTAATTTAAAAAATAAAACCAACTTAATTATCGGTGGATCGCTTAAGTTTTCAAAAACGAACAAAATGTACTGTGATATTTTAGAATCGGACAATAATTGTGGATTAACGCGTTCAGGGCTATACGAATCATATATGACTCGTGAAATTCCAGTCTGCAGTACTGTACGAGTCATATATGACTCGTATCTATAAATTCACATATTTCACTCAAAAATTACTCAGGAATTACATTTTATGTAATTTAATAGAGTGCTTATAGTGTATATACTACTTGCTACCTTATATGCCTTACTTGATTAGCATTATAGCCTAGTTAGTGAATTTTTGCCTTAGCCCTGAATGTTTTACACTTTGAAATAACGAAGTTTAAAAAATTGGGAATTTTTTATTCCTTAAGAGTGCTCCTCAAGAAATCCGGAAGTCAAATTCGACTGCAGCGCCGCAAACTAAAATTATCAAAAAAATTTTCTACTGATTCGTGCGCCACCTCGCGGACTTAGTAATAAGTAGAGTGTCTATTCTTTTTTATCGACTGATCAAGATCGTAGCACATCAGCCGTGGGCCCCGACCCGGAGTTCATGCTAGCATTTTTTTACGGTGGGAAGCGCGCTCACGCCCATGGCTTGTATTGGTTGCGTACCATGTACGAGTGTGAAATACTGTCTTTTTACACTGAAAAAACTTATACTTTGCAGTTTATACTTTGCTATAAACAATGTGCATAAAATAAAGTATTATATACAAAATAAATGAATTAAATTCTAGGCCTTTCTTATACACCCTAGTTTATAACTAAAAATAATTCTCTGTCGAAAAATGTAAATAGAATACATTAATTATTGTCAGTGAATTAACGGAAAAAGTATGTGTAATTTATTCTCACGTTATTTTACCTTTTGCATATAGGTTTTTGCTAGTTGCAGTAAAGAATTAATTAATTATTATAAACAAATGACC